>JAJPUD010016487.1:0-21965 GCA_023553655.1 Myrmecobius fasciatus
AATTAAATACACCAGCATTTTTGTAATCATCCGTCTAGGGAACTCCCATTGTGGAAATTCCCTTTGCCAACCCAACTTATCTAGAATTCAGTCCTAGGGAATGGCCCTAGAGGATTGGGCTGACCCAAGCAGAGGCTAAGAGACTTTCCAGAGGGTCACAGATTTAAAAAACAAGGGGTTTTAAAGGTCCCAGATACCAACTTTATCACTCTAAAGATGAGCCCGGGTCGGGCTCTGCAAGGTCAAGGTTACAGGTCACAAGTGGTGAGACTTGAATCTAGGCCTCTGACTCGAGACCCAGACTTCTGACTTGGTCTTCCTGACCAAGATCCAGATTAACTTAATGCCAGTTATTATTATTATTATTATTATTATTAATTTAGATTATGATAGAAACGCGCTGGGTGCAGAGCAATTGCTTTAACTATAGATAACATGAAAATAGCAAGCCAGAAGTCCCTGGGAGAAAACTGTGTGGGGGTGGGCAGGTGGGGCCCCCAGCCCTCGGAACCCTGACATCATCATACACTTGGGGTAGCCACGGCAACGGGATCGCATCACAGAGGTCTCCCAACAGCCCCCAGCAGCCCCTGGACAACCAGCCCGAGAGCTGTCTTCCTCAGTAGGCTTAGAGCAGGACCCCGTGGTGGAGGTGGGCCGAGGAGGGAAGGGCCCTGGGGGCTGGCTGCCAAGGCCCCCACCCTGAGAAAACCCCCCAGGGCCTACGAGATAGACACAGAGGGTGGCCGGCTAACTGAAGATCCAAGGGCCCCCTCTGCTCCCCCTGCCTCGGGAGAAGGAGCCCAACCCTGCCCGCCAGGTGAGGAGGGTGACAGCTGCTGAAGAGGAAGAAACCCACCTGTTTGGGCTGGGGGAGAGCAGGGGCCTGGAGGGAGCTGGCTTCGGGACAGCTGAGGGACTCCTGGACCTGGGTCCCGGCCTTCTGAGCTTCCAGAGACTCGTCATATTCGGGGGCCTGGTCTGAAGGGTCAGCGGGTGTGCCTCCAGCATCACCAAGCCCCATTCCACCATTATAACCATGGGAAAGCAGTGTAAGAAAGGGACGCCATCACCTCCTGGGCTCAGGCGCTCCTGAGCAGGACGGAAGGAGAGACCCCTGGGGTGCCCCTTGTCCACAACGGCCCGGCTGCCGCCGCCTGGGTACCATGAAATAGTCTCCAGCTCCTGCAGCCAGCCCGCGGGAGGGGCCGGGACCATCCTCGGCCTGGAAGAGAGGGAAGTGGACCTGGGCAGGGAGCCAGCTGACATCTCCTCGGGGCCCATGGACCTGGCTCAGCTGAGACCGGCAGGGTGAGTGCCCCGCCGACCGCCCCCAGGGAAGCCTTCTCCACTGGACCTGAGATTAGAACTGCAGGGGCTTTAGGGCAGGCTACCCCCCTCATTTTACAGATCAGGAAACCGAGGCCCAAGGATGGAAAATGGTTTGTCCAAGGGAATAAATGGAAGAGGCGAAATTTGAACGCAGGGCCTGGCTCGGGAGATAGGACTCTCTGCCCCGCCTTGCCTCCCTTCTTAAACTCCTCTGTCACTTTACTGATTTAAGAAGCTGCTCCTTTATCGAAGGGTCCAGGATCTCCCACCGATTCCAGATCTCCTACATTGTGGCAAAGTTTCATCGGAAAAATCATTCTTTTCTTCCATTCGTTTCCTTCCTTCTCTCTTCCATCTTCTCCACACAGCTCGCCTCCCGTCTTTACTAAGACCCCCCCCAAACACTTTTAAGTTGAGAGGCAGGAGGGTCTGTCCCTAATGAACAAGAGTTTTTTTTGTTGTTGTTGTTTGGTTGGGTTTTGTTTGTTTGTTTGTTTGTTTTTATCGTGACTTTTTCACTGCTTTCCCAGGAGGCTGAGAGTCTAAGGCTTTGGTTTGGTTTTTATTTGCTCCATACCTAGGTTTTCTTAAACTCTGGGGCACTCCCAGCATGGAAACTCTGCTGTAACCTAGCAACTCATCTGTAACATTATCTTATGGGGGATGACAGGAGGGCACTAAGAGCTTGAAGAAGCTCTTCTAAAGCCTTTTAGCAGTTATGTGTCCGAGGCAATCTTTGAACCCAGGAATTTCCCAACTTCAAGGCTGCCTCTCAATGCAAGGATTATTGTACCCATTTGGCAGAAAAAGCCTATTCAGTCACAGATTTGTGTTCGACATTTATTATGCACCTACTGTGTACAAAGTCTTGTGTTGGACATTGGAGTGGGGGGAAATTTTAGAGAAAGCCCAGAGTCTCCTCTCTCGGGAAGTTTTCAAATAGTAACAGCTGTCAGTAGCACAGAGAGCTACATCATATATGGGATCTGCTGGTAGGATCATAAGGCTTGCATCTGGGAGGCTTCCACATCCATTGGTTCTTCTCTTCTTTGTGTCCTGGACTCCTTGACCAGCAGTTTGGTGCTGTTCAAAGTCACGTTTTCAGATAATGAAGGAAATGCTAAATTTCAGTTAGGGAAAACATATACTTCTCCCCCAAACTTGTTCACAGACCCCTGGAAACCTATGCATGGACATAAGTGTGTGTATATATTTTTTTTCTAAAAAAATTATATATATATGTATATATATATATGTGTGTGTGTGTGTGTGTGTGTGTGTGTGTGTGTATACACATATACCTGAGAGAGGTCTCTCTCTCTCTGTTGATTTCTCTCCCTCTGTTTCTGACTATTTCTGTCTCTATTTCTTTCTGTTTCTTTCTTTCTTTCTCTTTCTTTTTTTCTGTCTCTGTTTCTCTGCCTTTGTCTCTCTCTGTCTCTATCGCTCTGTCTCTGTCTCTCTGTCTTTCTATCTCTCTGTCTCTGTCTCTATCTCTGTCTCTGTCTCTGCCTTTCTCTCTCTTTGTCTCTATCTCTATCTCTGTCTCTATCTCTATCTCTGTCTCTGTCTCGTCTCTCTCTCTCTCTCTCAGAGAGGTATGATATAGACTAACCCCTATAATTAATGGAGGAAGAAACGGAAACCCTGAGAAGGGGAAGGACTTGTCCAAGGTGTCCCACTTAGTTAATGACCACATGATACGATTAAAACAGAAGCACATTAGAGACGTCAGAAGCAGAGTTCTGAAGGCTACCGTAGGTTGGGAGAGGGGGATAGAGTTTTACCAGCTGGGAGGATCTCAGAAGCTTCCTGGCGGAGGAGGCTTTTAAGCCGGGTTCTGGAGGGGCAAGCACTGGGAAGACTGGTTTACTCGTCCTCAAGGACGGAACAAGAATGGGGGAATTGGTCGGGAGACCGCTCCCTAGGAAGGCTGGGCGTGGGGAAGTGGGAATCAGAGGAGTTCCACGGTAGCTTAGCTTCCCTTTGGATTTCTAGGCTGGCAGATTGTGGCTAGAGTTTAGCCCCGGATTTTAGCACAGCTATGATAAAGTACATCATGCTGAGACAAAGAGATCAGGAAAGAACAAAATCAGTCGTATTCAGAACTGGTTGGATGACTGGACTCCTGATTCTATGTGACTGTGGCTGGAAGTCTCTCGCCCGGCCCTGGGATCGTCTCCAGTCATCTTGATTCTAGAGCTGCCCACTGGACCCAATGGCTCTGGAGGAGAAAGTGAGGCAGGTGACCTTACACGGCCCTCCCTCACTTAAATCCAATTCACTTGCACGTCCTAGCATCACTTCTCTGATGTCATGTTCCTCCTTTGAAAATGAAGGACGAGGGGCAGCTGGGTGGTGCGGTGGTTAGAGCACCAGCCCTGAAGTCAGGAGGACCTGAGTTCAAATTTGGCCTCAGACACTTAACACTTCCTGTCCGTGTGACCCTGGGCAAGTCACTTAACCTCAATTGCCTCAGCAAAAAAAAAGACACAGGGTGAGGGGAGATCCTCTGATTCCCAGTCCACATTAGGGCTCTCTTTATTATCATTTATTCTCCTTCCCACTTCTTGATCAGAGTCCCCCCTCTCAGAACTGCCTGGGATTTCTTTTATATTCTGCTCTTTCTCCCAGTAGAATGTAAGCTGCTGGAGGGCAGGACTGTTTCACTTTTGTTCAGTGCCCAGGACAGTGCCTGGCTCCCAGAAGCCACTGTGTGCTTGTTGAAGAAATGATTGTGTGAAGAGGGAATGAATGAAGGATTCCTAGGGAAAGCTGGCCCTTCCTAAAGAGCAGCATCTGAGACTGGGAACCAACTGGTTGATTTGGACCATGGGAGAACCAGTGCTGGGCCGAACAGTAAAAAGGTTAAGGGAAGAAAAAAGAAAATAAGTGTTTATCCAGTACCTATTATGTGCCAGGCACTGTGTGCTAAGTTACCATCTCGTCTGATCCTCACTTGTCCACCGTGGCAGATAGATGCTCTTATTATTCCCATTTTACAGATGGAGAAATTTAGGCAGAAGTTAAGTGACTTGGCCGGATTTCCAAAGCCAGGAAGTAGTTGAAGGCAGATTTGAACTCTACACCCAACTGTGGTCCCAGCAGGCTTTTCCAGCCTGGGTCTCTCAGGGGCAGGTGACTATTTCGTCATGAGTGCTCTGGAAGCATGGTTAGTCATTGAGTTAATCATAAATCTCGGATCTTTCAACACTGATTGTCTTTGAAGTTAATATCACTTGAAAGTTCTCCAAATCCTTCTCACTTCCCTCTGTGCCCATTTTTGGAGTCTCTGAAACCGTCCCCTTTGTCGTTTCTTACAGCCTGGTGATAGCCCTTCCCCATCATTTACCGTCATTTGTTCAGCTTTTCCCCGCCTGGTGGTGAGAACTCCAGCAGTTTCAAGCTCTTTGCCACCATTAAGGAATTACTCTAACTAGATATCATTTTTAATTCAGAAAATGAGGCTGAAAATTAAGTGGCAGGAACAGGATTTGAATCCAGATCTTCTGAGGAATATTAGTTTTTGGTCCTAGCCTTAGAGACTCAAATCTCAAAGGAGTGACTGGCATGGGTCTCATGAGTGGGAATCATAGGATCATGGATGTCAAACTAATAGGAACCCCAGAGGTCCTTCAGTCCACCCTCCCCATTTTCTACATCATGAAACTGAGACCAAAAGACATTAAATGTCTTTTTTTTCCCTCTGAGGCAATTGGGATTAAGTGACTTGCCCAAGGTCATACAGCTAGGAAGTATTAAGTGTCTGAATCCGGATTTGAACTCAGGTCCTCCTATCCATTGTGCCATCTAGCTGCCCCAATATTAAGTGTCCAGCTTTCCTGAGCAGTTTCTGAGCCCCAGCCTCTTGGATAGAGAGGGACAGATTTCCTGGAAACTTTCCTGCTATCGAGAGAAAAAGCATAGATTTTTTAAAAAGGGAAAAGGCCCCACATGGGCAAAAACTGTGTGTGGCAGCCCTTTTTGTAGTGACAAGAAACTGGAAACTGAATGGATGCCCATCAATTGGAGAGTGGCTGAATAAATTATGGTATATGAATGTTATGGAATATTATTGCTCTGTAAGAAACGACCAGCAGGACGATTTCAGAGAGGCCTGGAGAGACTCGCATGAACTGATGCTGAGTGAAATGAGCAGAACCAGGAGATCATTGTACATGGCAACAACAATACTATATGATGATCAATTCTGATGGACGTGGCTCTCTGCAGCAATGAGGTGATTCAGGCCAGTTCCATTGATCTTGTGATGAAGGGAGCCATCTGCCCTCCCAGAGAGAGGCTGTGTGAAGTGAGTGTGGGCCACAACACAGCATTTTCACTCTTTTTGTTCTTGCTTGCTTGTTTTTGTTTTCTTACTCATTTTTTTTCTCTTTTCATCTGATTTTTCTTGTGCAGCAAGAGGATTGTGGAAATATGTATAGAATAATGGCACATGTTTAATATATACTAGATTACTTGCTGTCTAGGGGAGGGGAAGGGAAGGAAAGGAAGGAGAAAAAACATTTAGAACACAAGGTTGTGCAAAGGTGAATGTTGAAGACTATATGTTTTGAAAATAAAAAGCTTTATTACCAAAGAGAGAAGGGAGCATCCCTGGCCAGTGCCAGCCTTGGGGTTGCCTTCTCTCTAGCCCAAGCTCTAGAGTTCTGCAACCAAACCCCCGCTTCTTAGGCAGCACCAGCTTCTGAGAGAAGGTCTGGGAAGGCACGTGATTAGTATAATAGCAAAGGGCAAGAGCTGTCCCAGACCCTGCCCTTTGCCCTCCCCAGTTACTTGGAGTTTGTGACAGTGAAACTCCAATGGAGAGGGGTGAAATCCCCTCCCGTGAATCCCAAGCCCATAGGAGCTCCATGACGATGGAGATCTAGATTCATTTCTGAAATAAAAGGAAAACCTTTCTCAGGGCCAGCTAACTACCCTTAGTTTGTTTCCCCTCTGAGAGAAGTGTAGAACCTGGGATGGGGCTGTGGGCCTGGAAAAATGTAGGGGGGACTAAGAAGAATAGAACCCTCCCCTTTGTATTGTTTTTATATTTTCTGTAGGGTGAACTAAAGACTATCCTGTACCCCCAATATTCAAGCTATATAGTCTGAAGTGATTGGACTAGATGGATCATATCTGAACTCCATAATGTTATTGAAAGTTCAGGGTCCAGTGTCTGGGATAAATACTCATTATTTGGCAAAAACTTCTGGGAAAATTGGAAACTAGTGTGAAAGAAATTAGGGCTTGACCCACATCTAACACCACATACCAAGATAAGATCTAAATGGGTTCATGATCTGGATATAAAGAGTGATACTATAAGTAAATTAGAGGAATGTAATATAGTTTACCTCTCAGACCTATGGAGATGGAATAGATTTATGACCAAAGAAGAACTGGAACTCTTAATTGAAAACCAGATAGATAACTTTGACTATATTAAGTTAAAAAGTCTTTGTACAAACAAAACCAATGCAGTCAAGATTAGGAGGGAAGCAATAAATTGGGAAATCATCTTTACATTTAAGGGTTCTGATAAAGGCCTCATTTCTAAAATATATAGAGAATTGTCTCATATTTATAAGAATTCAAGCCATTCTCCAATTGATAAATGGTCAAAGGATATGAACAGACAATTTTCAGATGATGAAATTAAAACTATTTGTAGTCATATGAAAAAGTGCTCCAAATCACTATTGATCAGAGAAATGCAAATTAAGACAACTCTGAGGTACCACTACACACCTGTCAGATTGGCTAAGATGACAGGAAAAAATAATGACGAATGTTGGAAGGGATGTGGGAAAGCTGGGACACTGATGCATTGTTGGTGGAATTGTGAATGGATCCAACCATTCTGGAGAGCAATTTGGAGCTACGCTCAAAAAGTTATCAAACTGTGCATACCCTTTGACCCAGCAGTGCTTCTATTGGGCTTATATCCCAAAGAAATCATAAAGGAAGGAAAGGAACCCACATGTGCAAGAATATTTGTGGCAGCCCTTTTTGTAGTGGCTAGAAACTGGAAACTGAATGGCTGCCCATCAATTGGAGAATGGCTGAATAAATTATGGTATATGAATGTTATGGAATATTATTGCTCTGTAAGAAACGACCAGCAGGACGATTTCAGAGAGGCCTGGAGGGACTTGCATGAACTGATGCTGAGTGAAACAAGCAGAACCAGGAGATCATCATACACAGCAACAACAATATTACATGATGATCAATTCTGATGGACATGGCTCTCTGCAACGATGAAATGTCTCAAACCAGTTCCAATTGTTCAGGGAAGAAAGCCATATACACCCAGAAAGTGGGCTGTGAAATGTGGACCATGATATAACATTTTCATGCTCTCTATCGATGTTTCCTTTCTCTGATTTTTCTTTCTTGTAGATACAATTTTTCTTGATGATGATGTGTGGATGATAAGGGTGGATATATATATACCTATATTTGATTTGTCAAGTATTTTAACATAATTAACATGTAGTGGATATCCTGCCATCTAGGGGAGGGGTGGGGACTAGGGGGTGGAATTTATAACAGAAAGCTTTGTAAGGGTCAATGTTGAAGAATTACCCATACATATGTTTTGCAAATTAAAAAAAAAAAAAGAAAGTTCAGGGTCTCAGGACCCAGGAATGGAGGAAATGGGTGCTGTTCACCTGCTGGCCGGAGCAGCTTCCTTCTCTTCCCCTTCCCCTTCCAGCCCCAGGAGGGCTGGCTCCCTTGTGGATTCTGAGTGGGGGCTGACCTGACTGACCTGGTCACTTTTCCCCGTGTCCTTCTCCTGTGAAGGTAGGTTGGACCAGGTGAACTGGGTTTGTCAGAGCTCTTGCCCTCTGGCCCAGTCCCAGGAGCATTTGTCACTCCTGACCCTGCACCCATATAGTGTCCCCGAGGGCACAGGAAGGAGAAAACGTCTCCCTCCGGGAGAGCCAGTGGTCCCTCTCTGGGCAGGATTATGCCAGTTTGCTCCGAGGGCGTTGGGCACACGTTGCTGGATGCTCAGACAATCATGATGGCTTATGGGATCTAAGGATGGATCCGAGAGAGTCCACAGCAGAGGAGGAAACTTGGGGCCAAGTAGGAAAGTGAATAGCAAAACCAGAAATTTCAATGACCGAAGCATCTGCTGCTGATTTAGCAGATAGAGTTGGGGTAACCTGAGTTCAAATCAAGCCTTAGGCGCTTCTTAGCTTTGTGATGGTAGATAATTCATTTTCCCTCAATGTTTTTATCTGTAAAATGGAAATCATAACAGCACCTACCTTCCCAGGCTGTTCTGAGAATCAAATGAGATCATTATAAAGCACTTGGCACATAATGGGTGGTGTTTGAGTGCTAGTTATTATTTATCATCATCATCATCATCATTATTTATTATTATGGATTAAATCCCGAGTCCGTGGAATTATAGGATTTGAAACTGGAACAACCCATAGTGATCAAGCACTCCTTATAAACAAAGAAAAAGTTCAGCAAAATCTTTCTTTTTTTCAAGTTTAAATGTATTTATTTCAGTACACATTGCTTTATGAATCATGTTGGGAGAGAGAAATCAGAAAAGGGAAAAACCATGAGAGAAAAACCCAAAAGAACTGAACATGGCTCGTGTTGATTTCCATTCAATTTCCTTAGTTCTTTTTCTGGATATAGACAAGGTCTTCTATCCAAAGTCTATTGGGGTTGCCTTAGATCGCTGAACCTGAGAAGAACCGAGCCTTTCCCAGCGGGTCATTGCACATTCTAGCTGTTAATTGTGTATTCCTGGTTCAGCAAAATCTCTTAATGATGAAGCTACCCTGCCTGGCAAGAGTTTGTACCATCCTGCAGCCATCGTCCCCCTCTTCTCAACCCAGAGGAGCCAAGAACTTTTCCTTTTCTCTCTTGTCCAGAAGCCAGACTTCTTGAAATAGCCTGATCAGGTTTGGTTGATTTTCCCACGTCCTTTTCCTTTTTTTTTTTTTTTTTGCTGAGGTTGTTGGGGTTAAGTGACTTGCCCAGGGTCACACAGCTAGGAAGTGTCTGAGACCAGATTTGAACTCAGGTTCTCCTGACTTCAGGGCTGGTGCTCTATCCACTGCGCCACCTAGCTGCCCCCTCGTGTCCTTTTCCTTTATGTCATCGTCTGGCTGGCCCGTTGGTCATTTTCTTGCTTTTACCTCTGCCTGCTCTTGACTTGACGCCTGTTTTTCTGCATCTCGTTCTCAGTTCTTTCCTATTTGTGATCCCTCCCAGGGCATTAGGGGGCTACAATTTCTCCAGCTGGCACCGACTCGATTTCCAGCTTTTTGCTCCCCCAAAGGTCTTGCTCTCGATATTTTGGGGAGCCAGGGGTTGGGTGGAGTAGGCGTTCTTTCCCTGTGCTCCCAGTGGTGGGACCATGGGGCCAAGGGCTGGAATGGTTTAATATCAGGCACGTGTTTCTCCGATGACGACATCCAGCTGGCGGCCCCCTCCTAGACGTCATCGGCCCGGTACAAGGTCCCAGATGGCCGGGGCTCGCTTGCTATCATGCGGAGTGATTCCAGCTCTGATGCTGGGCTAAAATAAACCATTGGGAGGCACGGATAAATCTTAGTGGGGACAAGAAGTCCAGAGAGGAAACTGGCCCTGGTCACACAGATGAGGACCCAGAGATTCTGGCTCCTCAGGTCTGTGGGTCATCCCCTAGACCAGTTTGGAGACCCCATTTGGAGACCGTGACCCCTTCAGCCCTTACCTTTTTTTTTTTTTTTTTTTTTTTTGCTTTTTGCTGAGGCAATTGGGGTTAAGTGACTTACCCAGGGTCACACAGCTAGGAAGTGTCTGAGCTCAAATTTGAACACAAGTCCTCCTGACTTCAGGGCTGGTGTCTAACCACTGCGCCACCGAGCTGCCCCAGCCCTTACCTTTAAAAAAAAAAATAAAACAACAGATTTATTATATGCTCCTTATTTTTATTGTGTGAGCCCCAGTCCTAGGACTCCAGTGGCTGGTAGTATTGACCATTGAGCAGATCAAGGGATCTGGACTTATTTCCCAGCACACCCAGCTGCTTCTCTTCTGAGAATCAGAAGTTGGCCATTGCTCTTGAGAAGGACATGACAATACAAAGCCCTGGGACTCCCTCAGATTCCTCCTCTCGCACACACCTTTTGATGTGGCTCCCCTGGGACCGATTAGCCCGCTTAGCCCAAGCGGAGGGGCAGTAACTGGGCATGGCCCCCTGCAAACTCATGAGTCATCCACTGAGGGAAGAGTCTCACATGGGCTGAGCCCCGGGTCGGCTCCAGCTCCGAGACCCAGAAATCAGCATCAGGAACAGCTTCCCCTTGGTCCGGGGCCCCTGCTCTCCCTGCTACAGTATCAGATCCGCAGCTGCTTTCTTCATCCTTGCTCACCCCCCAGGAGGCAGTGCACCTGACCCCGGGGCTGTTGGGGTGCCCTTCGGGGTCTCCTGTGCTCCCCCTCTAGAGTTCTCTGGAGTGAAGGGACTGCCGCCCGCCTCCTTGCTGAAATCTGAGCTCCCAGAGCCTGGAAACCCCTGGGAGAATCTTCCCGAAAAACATTCCCTGCAGTTGCTCAAACATTCCACCCAGCTGGCTGCTGGGAGGGGGCGGCCGGGGCTGGAATCTGGAGGCCGGGCCTTGCTTTCCACTTCCAGGGAAATACATTTCCCAGGAGAGGCCTGGGCGGGGAGGTCCCTGGCTGCAGGGCTCCCCCGCCCCCTCCGGCCCTGGCCCTGGGATGGTGTTGCCTGGCCCTTGGAGCCTTCTCCACTCTCCCAGGGATGTCTGCGCCCAAAGTCCTTTCTGGTCCCGTGCAGGTGGCCCGGCTCAGAGAGCCGCTGCCCGCTGCTCACAGCCAGGGCAGAGTGCCAAGCCGCAGGCCCTTCCTGCGGGCCAGCCAGGCTGGAGGCCTCAGGAACTGTCCCCTCGTGACTGGGATTGTTGGGTAAGTGGTGAGGAGGGCCGAGACACAGCCAGGAGTGCTCACTGGGCCCAGGGGTGGGAGGCAGGGGGTCTGGGTTCGAATCCCAGCACTACCTCCAAATTATGGGGTGACTTTGGGTCAATGACTGTTCCTCTTGGGGCCTCAGTTTACTCATCTGTAAAACTGCTGGACGGGACCAGATGTTCTTCAAGGCTGCTCGCTCAGGGCTCTGTCCCCTTGTTCCTCCAACATTGTTGTTCTCTTGTGGCCCCGATATTCTATAGTGTAGCCCTTAGACTAAGGACCCGCCCCGCTCTGACATCCTGTGTTCTAAGGCGCCTTCTTGTGATCCAAGGCAGTTCCACTGTGACATTTCACAGGCTCTTTCTAGTCTCTGACTTCAAGGCTCCTTCCCTAGAGTCCTCCTCAGCCCCGACATTCTATGCTCCGTGGTCTAAGGCCCTGTCCAGCTCTGATGCTGGGATTCTAACATCTGGTGGAGACTGATTTTGGGGTTGTGGTCCCATCAGGGAAAGTCCAGGGAGCCCACACTGGTCATAAAAGTTTGTCCCGTAAAATATTCTTGCATCTCTCCCCAGGCTGGGAGAATGAAAGGTTTTTGGGAAATCTTTTAGCCTGCAGGCTGCCTGCCAGGCCCAGAAATCCCTTTTCTCCTGGTACATCTCCCCTGTGGACTGTTCTGGAGGAGGCAATCCCTTCTCCCTTTCAAATAGGGCACATCCTGTTCTTGGTTAAATGTTTCCAGGTGGGACTCAATGTTGACCACTGGGAAAGGTGGAGATGATTTGCTAGGGATTTAGTCCTGAAGTTAATCATCAAGAAAAAACAGGAAGAGAGAGAGATGTTGGGAAATTTACTGGGCTGGCCCAGCTGCAGGAAAGCTATCTCCTCCTCCTCCTCTCAGTTCTCTTCCCCCTCTTTCCTATTCTCTTCCTCCTGCTCTTTCTCTTCCTTCTCCTCTCCCTTTTCCCTCTTTTCCTCCTCTTGTCCTCCTGTTCAACCACACCTTTTACCTGAGTTTAGCCATCTGTGAGCAAAGGGTCAACTGTTTGTATACAATTGTTTTCATGATGTTTTCCCCATTAGACTGAAGCTCCTTGGGGACAGAAACTGTTTTTTTTTTTTAACCGTCCTCTATATCCCCAGCACTTAGCATTGTGCCTGGTAAGCAGCTGGAGCTTCATAAATGCTTGTTGACTGCCTGACTGGAGTAGGGCAAACTGAAGCAGGTTGAAAGTAGATTTGGTGCCTCTATGTACAGAAATATTAATAGCAGCTCTATTGTGGTGGAAAAGAATTGGAAATTGAGAGGATGCCCATCAGTTGAAGAATGACTGACCAAATTATGGCATATGATTGTTAGAAGCTTTTTATTTACAAAACATATGAGTGATTTTTCTACATTGACCTTTGCAAAACTTTTTTTTTTTGTTTCAAGCTTCTCCCCTCCTTTCTCCCACCCCCACTCCTAGATGACAGGTAATGCTAAATATGCTAAATTATATGACAAATCCAATATATGTATACAGACCTATACAGTTATCTTACTGCACAAGAAACATCAGATCTAGAAAGAGAAGAAGAAAAAACAACCTAAGAAGGAAAACAAAATGCATGGAAATATTCACAGAAAGCGTTAAAATGCTGTGTTGTGGTTCACACTCAGTTCCCACAGGCCTCTCTCTGGGTGTATATGACTATTTTCATCTCTGAACAGTAGGAACTGGTTTGAATCACATCATTGTGGAAGAGAACCACATCCATCAGAATTGATCATGGTATAGTCTTGTTGTTGCCGTGTATAATGATCTCCTGGTTCTGCTCACTTCCCTCAGCACTGGTTCCTGTAGGTCTCTCCAGGCCTCTTTGAAATCCTCCTGTTGGTCATTTCTTACAGAGCAATAATATTCCATAACATTCATATACCATAATTTATTCAGCCATTCTCCAATGGATGGGCATCCATTCAGTTTCCAGTTTCTTGCCACTACAAAAAGGGCTGCCACAAACATTTTTGCACATGTGGGACTCTTTCCCTTCTCTAAGATCTCTTTGGGATATAGGCCCAATAGAAACACTGCTGGGTCAAAGGGTATGCACAGTTTGATAACTTTTTGAGCACAGTTCCAGATTGCTCTCCAGAATGGTTGGATCCGTTCACAGTTCCACCAACAATGTATCAGTGTCCCAGTTTTCCCACATCCCCTCCAACATTTGTCATTATCTTTGCCTGTCATCTTAGCCAATCTGACAGGTATGTAGTAGTATCTCAGAGTTGTCTTAATTTGCATTTCTCTGATCCATAGTGACTTGGAGCACCTTCTCATGTGACCGGAAATAGTTTCAATTTCTTCATCTGAAAATTGTCTGTTCATATCTTTTGACCATTTATCAACTGGAGAATGGCTTGAGTTCTTATATATTTGAGTCAATTCTCTATATATTTTAGAAATGAGGCCTTTATCAGAACCTTTGGATGTAAAAATGTTTTCCCAGTTTACTGCTACCCTTCTAATCTTGTCTGCATTCATTTTGTTTGTACAAAAACTTTTTAACTTGATATAGTCAAACTTATCTATTTTGTGATTAATGATGACCTCTAGTTCTTCTTTGGTCACAAATTCCTTCCTCCTCCACAGGTCTGAGAGGTAAACCATCCTACATTATTCTAATTTGTTTATAATATCATACTTTATGTCTAGATCATGAATCCATTTCGACCTTATCTTGGTATATGGTGTTAGGTGTGGGTCAATGTATGGCATATGATTGTGATGGAGTAATGATGAGCAAGATGCTCTGAGAAAAGCTTGGGATGGCAAAGGGAAGTGAGCAGAGCCGGATCATTGTACATAGCAACAGCATATATAATAACAAGGTCTTGTACATAATAACAGCATATAATACAATAACATAATAGCAAATGGGAAAGACTGCTACTCTGATCAAGAAGCTGATCCAAGACAATTTCAATGAACTCATGTGGAAAAAGATTATCCATCCCCAGAGACTGTTGACCTCTAAATACAAACTGAAATGTAATTTTCTCACTTTTTTTTTTTGCTTTTTTTTTTGGTGACATGGCTAATATGGAAATGTTTTCTGTGATATTATTGTATAATTGATATATTACTCACCTTTTTAGTGGGGAGGGGCTAGAGGGAGAGAGAGAATTTGGAACGCAGAACCTTTTTTTTTTTTTTTTTGCTGAAGCAATTGGAGTTAAGTGACTTGCCCAGGGTCACACAGTTAGGAAGTGTTAAGTGTCTGAGGTCACATTTGAACTCAGGTCCTCCTGACTTCAGCCCATATCTTTAACCTGGGTTAGTAAAAAGCTTCCTGAGGTTCTTTGGGTCATCCATTTAGTAAGTATCAAAGGCTAGTTTCGAACCCACAACTTCTGGATTCTGAGTCCAGTAATGGAATCATTGTTCCCTGAAACTTCTCACATAGTCTGCTACTATTAACTTAAATATTAGAAAATCTCGTCTCCTTGTCTAGATTAGGAGCCCTTTGAGGTGGGAAGGGAAGGTCTTATTTCTTTAGCATCCTGCCTGGCACAGTCCAGTCCAGTGACCCCTTAGGGTAAAATCAATGCTCTGACCTTTAAAGCCTATTATGATCTGGATCCAACTGACCTTCCCAGGCTGATGGTTGATTATTCAACTCCTCCTCCTCCTCCTCCTCCTCCTCCCCCTCCCCCTCCTCCTCCTCCTCCCTCCTCCTCCCCACATCCACTATTCTCCCACAAATTAAGCATCTCTAAGACTTTGTACTGGACTGGAAGCTTTCTCCTCACTTTCACATTAACCCCCCACCCCCACCCCCGGGATGCCCTCAAGGTTTAGCTCGAGTCACTTCCTCTAAAAGGTCCTTCCAGATTCCCTTTGTACAGCTGTATATTGGTTTTGTCTAGATCCTACTTTTACTTCTCTGAGAGCAGACTATACATCTCTCATCTGGGGTTTTTTAAAATTCTTTTGTATCCTGCACCCCTTCTTAGAAGGAGGTTTATAAAATGCAGATGTAAGGGGCAATTGGAAACTACCCTACCCCCATTTGGCTCCTCGACTAAGTGAGAATAAGATTTTATTGAATCAAGCAATCAGAAGTGAAAATGGAAGGAGGTAAAAGAGAAAAGTTCTCTCAGAATTGGAGAGAAAGAGCTTCTGAGTTAAAAGTTTGAAGTAAAGAGAAAACTAAATTGTGCCAGAGAAGGAAAATAATCTGGGAGAGTCATTGGTTCTATAGTTACCTCAGAAAGGACATCTTGACTGAAGGGCTGAGAGAAGTCTCAAGAAAAGGTCAATTCTTTCCCAAGCAATCCTTCCCAATGTCTGCCCATCCACAGACACTAGTATATAACATGTTATTTTTTTACCCAAATGTTTCCATGAATTTTGCCTCACCCACAAAGAAGCCAGGGATTAACCAGAAAAAGAAAATGTTAGGTTAGGAAGAGTCTCTGCCTAAGTGCTAAGAATTTTCCTAACTGGGGGCTCAGAGCTATTGTGACTGAACTCAGAATTGTTTGCCCCTAAAGTCTCGACCTTGGGAGTCACCTTATTGCCTCCTAAGCTTAAAATGAGCAAATTGCTGTTAAAAAAACAAACAAACAAACAAACAACCTGTTACACATATTTTTTTTTATTTTCTCAAAATTATTTATTAAAATTTTATCAAAATTAAAACCAAAACTAAACCAAAAAAGTCATAAAGCCCCGATTAAGAATCCCTGCCCCTAGTAGAATGTAAACTTTCTTATAGGACTATTTATCTTCTGTTTTTATGCATTACCAGGGCCTGGCACACAGTAGGTGCTTGATAAATGCTTGTTGATTTCAGTTGAATTGAAGAACTTTTGCACAGTAGACTATCTTGAGAGACAAAACTTGTTCACTTTATGATTTTCTGGGGCCAGTTTAGAAGAGTTTCTTTTCTCAGGAAATCTACTTACCCAAGTGAGGCCTCCTAGCAGCCCTTTGGGAGAGCTGGCAGACAGCGGTGATTGGCAGAGTGCCCACCTTTCTCTTGATGGGACCCCTGCACTCTCCCCCTCTCTTTCTCTCTCTCCAACCTCTTTCTGAAGACAAGATTCTGCCTAGAACTCCTGGACCCTGGGAGTTAATTATTATGGGGCCTAAAGAGATAAAGGCTTAGCTCAAGGAGACGCCTCCCCTCCCCAAGCTGCTCCTGGGAGATAGCAAAGGTTAGAGGCTCTGGTCCCCAGGGAGATGAGGCACCCGGACGAGTTCAGTTCTGTTTTGTCTCACTCTGGGACAGTCCAGCTGACTCCCCGGGGACCCATCGAGAGGCTAAGCTGGGTTTTGGAGCAGAACTTTTGGGGGGTCTCTTGAACAAGGCCTGCCTTCTCCCCACAATGGAGTTCCAGAAGGATGGCCACCGCTGCCCGGCAAGGGCTGCTGCCCCTGGAACGTGCCCATTGCTCTTTGCTGTGAGTACCGGGACAGTGCACTATGTTCCAAGGCTGGAACCAGGGGTGACAGAGGCCTCAGGAGTTGCCCTGGACTCTGCCCCAAGACTGGATACCACCTTAAAGGACCCCTGCCAGATGAACAGGTAAACATTTAGGGGGTGGACATGGACATGTCAGTCGCTCAATAAACACCTCCTGAGTCAGACACCGTGCTGGGGATACTGAGGAAGGCAAAGGACTTTTCCTTTCTTGGAGGAACTAGATCCCTGTCCAGTGGGGGAAGGAAGATATGGACAAAGGAGCTGTGTTCAGAATAAAATAGGAACTGGCAGAGGGAAGTTTTTAAAATAAAGAGGCGCCTGAGAAAGGCTTCCTGTAGAAGGGGGGATTTGGCTGGGACTTGTAGGAAACCCCTCACCCCCCATGGGAGAGAGTGAATCTGCTGTGCTGAGGGGTGAAGAAGGAGGAAAGGAAGGGAGAGAGGAAGAGAATCTCCTGGGTTTTGGTTTTTGGTTTTTTTTCTGAAAACACAGAGGAGCTCTCTCTTCCTCCTTGTCAAGGTGGATCCCTCTCTGGTCCCAAACGTGTCCCCTGCCTCCATGGCCTTTCTCCTGCAGTACCCTGGCCCTGAGGCAATGTGGTGCAATGGCCAGAGCTCCGGTTTTTCCGACTTGACAGCTTTGGGCCTTTGTTTCCTCAGCTGTAAAAATGAAGAGGAGGGACCAGAAAAGATTCCTTTCAAATGCTAAATCTGTGATCCCATGCCCCTCCTCCTCTTTTCCTGTCAAATTCCTGCTCATCCTTGGGAGATTAGGCCAGACATGTTTGCTCCAGAAAGCCCGCCCTGATAGCCCTGATAGCTGATAAGAAGCCTGCCCCTCAGACCACTTATGGAGATATGAGGGTCAAACCTTCTTTCTTTAATGTATTTGCTTTCTACTGAATAGTCCATGTTCTAGTTACTTGCATGTATTTGTGCTTTAGCCCTCCCTAGAGACATTTGTGTCCTGAAACATTTGTTGAATGAATAAAAGAGACCGAATGGAAAGGAGGGAAAGTCCCCCAGTTGGGTTCTCTAGCCAAAGATCATTCCTGCTGCCCAATTTCCTGCCCTTCCCTCCCCCAGGTTGGGGATGATCAGATTGGTTCCAAAAAGTCAGGGAGTGTTCCTGATGTCAGCTCGTCTTATATTTCATAACACTTATATTTCACAACGTGCTTCCTTCCATCAATTGTGAGCAACGAAGGCCCCCCCCCATCATTATCTCCACTTTGCAGATGAGGCTTAAAGAGATGACCTGACTTGCCCAAAGTCATATAGCTAGTAAGGAACCTGGGGCTCCAGCCCAGTTCCCCTGATCCCAAGTCTAGGGCTTCTCATTGCTATAGAGTTAACTCAGAGAAGGAAAGAGGAGGATAGTGGACACTGAGCTCGTGCTATTTCCTCCTTTTTGTCCCTCTGACCACATCTGGAAAGGAAGTTGGTGAGTGGAACAGTGGACCCTGTGGCAGGCTGGTCTGTGATTTTTCTGGTGGAGCCCCTTGGCTCAGCCTTGGAACAATTTGTTTGTCTCCTTTGTGAAAGAATAAAAAGGACTGAGCTGTGCCCCTCCCTCCCTTCCCCTCATGGCTTGCTTTACAAGCATCAACCTCTGCTTGTGGCCTCTGGATCAAAACACAAAATCCCCAATCTGGCGTTTCAAGCCCTCTGCAATCGGGTTCCCCCTCACTTCTTGTAATAATATTTTCTATTTTTCCTCATATCAAACCAGCCTTCTAGCTAGCTGGTCCTGCCCCCACGACCTTTCCTACCACCTCTGGGCCTTTGCAAGTCCTGATTCTCTGTATCTGGAGTGAGCTCTTGCCTTCCCTTCCCTTGTAGAATCCTCAGTTTCTTTCAGAGCTTAACTCAGGGCCTCCCCCTTTTGAAATTCCTTTATGTTTATTTATTTGGGTACCTTCTCCCCAGTCTCCAAACTCCCGAGGACAAGGAAGGTTTTATTTCCTTTTTAGCCTCAGTTCCTGGCACCCAGTAGGGGTAACATTAAATCTTTATTGAATTGAAATGGGCAAACTTCTTGCCTTGTCATTCAAAACTAGTCTTCCCCAGATGCTCCACCTGAAATGTTTTCCTTCCATATTTATTGTGTTTTTATGTCGCCTTCATCCCCCAGTATCTTCCTCCTAGAGAGTCATCCCGTCTACCAAAAGAGAGAAAAAAGCAGTTAAAAAATTAACCAACTTATCCAAAGGTCTAACATTATGAGTTATACTCTGTCCCCATAGTCCCCCCCCCACTTCTACAGAGGAGTATATCTGACTTTACCTTCTTACTTTTGGAGGTCAAGCTTGGCCATTATCATTTTCTAGCATTTAGCTTCTCCTGTTCTTTCCCCTTATGTTGTTGATTGTTTATATTCATTTTATGATTCTGTTTACTTTGTACAAATCTATATACTTATACTCCTCTATACTCATATTTATTTCTCAGGGTGCAAAAAAATATTCAATTAGCTTAACATAGTAAAAATTGCACAATTTGCACGATCTGGAAAAGCTGAGTAAAAATTTTTGGCTCTCCCTTCAGAACAGAGAAGTCAGCTGAATTTTTTTTTCTTCTATGGAGTGTTTATGATACATTATTGTAAAATTTAGGTTGAATATTTAGTGATAGGCTATATATAGGTCAATATTAAGTAAAAATACTAGCTTTTGTGTGTTGTCTATTGGCTTTCACATTCCTTTGGCAAATTTTAGCTTCTTTAAACTTTAACTTTAAAAAAGAAATTGTGTATATCGATGGTATTAAAAGATAAAATGTATTGATATTATACAGTACTATACATATAATTTACGCCTTTCTGAATTTCTAAACTTGTTTTATATGGTCTATTGGTCTTCATGTATCATTTGTGACTTTTACAAAACTCCCCTCCAAATTCTCATTTAATTTCTTATGCTGACCTGTGATCTATCAAAACCGTGATGGGGAAAGTTGCAATATGGAAGGGATAACTGTAGTTAATATTTGCAAAAGCATTAGCCAACCTTTAAGCATAATATAAATGCTAGCTATTGATATTCTCATCACCATTCTTATTATTATTGATAAAATCTCAAATGTGAAGTGGTATTCAAATCTGGTCTTAGACACTTCCTAGCTGGGTGACCCTGGGCAAGTCACTTAACCCCAATTGCCTCAGAAAAAAAAAATTAAAATGTGAAGTGGTAAATATAGTGTCCTGCAGTTATCTCATCCCCTTTCCTCCCATTATTATCCTTTTTCCCCCTCAATTTTTTGGTGTTAGAAAAAATATACTTTAAATATATTGCTATATATGAGACTTTCTTTCCATCTTTGATTTAATTGGTGTATGTGGAGTATAGCAGTGGAATCTCTGAATTAAATGATATAGATTATTTTAGATACTTTTATGAGCATACCAGCATTTCCAAATTAAACACCTTTTATTTTTTTACATAAATTTTATTGATACCTTTTCTTTTTCCATCACTTATATTTCCGGCTGCATCTCTCCTGCTACCTTCTCCCAGAGAGCCAACCTTCATTAGTAATCAAAATGGGTATTAGGATCTTTTCTTCTCTCTTTGTTGGGGCCAGGTTTGATCAGTAGAATTTTTCCGCATTCGGTTTTGTTTTGTTGCTCTTCTTCCTTTTTGCACTGCTGTGTTCACTGTGATGGATTGCTTCCTTCACTTGGTACCAGTTCATTCAAGAGTTTCTATGCCTCTCAAGTTGCTTCACATCTCTGTGCCTCAGTTTCCTCAACTGTAAAATGGGGATAATACTAGAGCCTACCTCACAGGTGGGCTGTTGTGAAAGGATCAAATGAATGTTTGTAAGGCAGTGCCTGGTACACAGTAGGCACTACATAAATGCTTATTCTTTTTTTTTTTTATGACCCAGAGTGTATTATTATCTTCAAGGGGTTTATGTAGCTTTCTGTATGTATTGTAGCATGTCAAGTCTTGTGTGTTCTATGAAGGGTCAGAGTTTTGGGGAGGGGAACAACCAAGCTGTTGGGGGTGGGAGGGTGGGAACTCCAAATTATGCCATGGGAGGATCTATCAAAGGAGCTGGGACGTTTAGCCAGGAGAACACAAGGCAAGTCAACGGAATTGACTTCTAATATTTGAAGGGAAATGACTTGGAAGGGGATTAGCTTTGTTCTGGTGGGACCCCAGAGAACAGAGCTGGGAGCAGCGGAGAAAAGTGCAGAGAGGCAGATTCTACTCCATGGAAGGAAAAGGTTCTTCTAAAGGACAGACAGCTGTCCCAGCGTGGAGTGGGCCTCCTCGGGAGGTGGGGGGCTCTCCCTCCCTAGAGATTTGCAAGCAGAGGCTGGTGGGACCCCTGCTGGGATGTTGTGGAAGGGGATTGCTCTTCCATCTCATCCCACCTCATCCCACCCAACTCTGAGACGCTGCCTCACTAATAGTATTGTGAGGATCAAAGGAGAGCTATAAAAGCGTTTCGCTCAGTGTCTAGCCCATAGAGAGGAGTCGTTACCTAAGTTCTTTCCCTTCCTCCTTCCTCCCCCCAGTTCAGAGAAGGCACAAGTGGCCCATCTCATGGGCTATGAGCAGCAGGACGTCCGGTGGCGAGGGAAGGTGCTTGTGGGAGGCTAAGAAGCACTAGGGAGTCATAGTAGACTTCTGAGCAAAGTGTTTCTTCTTCAGAAGCTCAGACGTGCAGTGGGAGAGACCGCCCGCTGTGTTTGGGGAGACAATCTTGATTCTGCCTCTGAGCTGTGTGATCTTGGGCAAGTCATTAGCTAGCTCGCGGAGGCTCCGTTCCTCTGTAAGGCGAGGGGGCTGGGAGGAGAGCTCAGTGGTGACCAGCTGCCTCCCAACGTCCCTGCGGGCTCCGGATCCACGCTCCTGGTTTACACGGCCCTCTTCCAGCTCTGACTTTGGGATTTTTCTGGCCCACGGAGGCGGAGGAGGGGGCGGGGGAGCGGAGAAGGGTGGGTCACTCTGCCTCGAACGGCCCGAGGGCGGCGGACCAGAGCGAGGCTGGCCAGGGTGGGGGTCGCCCGGGCCAGGAGGCAGCGGGGGCGGGGCTGGAGGTGCCCACGCGGGACTGCGGCTCCCCGGCTCCTGGCCCGCACCTTCCGTGGCTGCGCCGGCCTGAGACCGGCCTCCACATGCGTGGGGTGGGAGGCGGGGGCCGGGGCACGTGTGTCCTGCGAGCGGAGGCTCCCCGCCCCGAGGTCACGTG
>JAJPUD010016488.1:0-33940 GCA_023553655.1 Myrmecobius fasciatus
TTTCTTTCTTTCTTTCTTTCTTTCTTTCTTTCTTTCTTTCTTTCTTTTTTCTTTTTTTGAAGATGCATTGCTTTGTTGACACATGGGCTCCAGTTCATCTCACTCATGCTTGCCTGTCCATACTTACCTAGCCTCAGACTCTTTCCGGCCAGTTGACCTAAATGGCAATGGAATCAGTGAAGATTATTGGAGCTGTTAAAGGAAAATAAGAACTCCACTTGGCTTACAGCATCTGCCAAAGTTCACAATGAAAGAGTTCTTGCACACAAGGAGAGGAGCGTAAAGCACTACCTGGTGTGGAGGAAAATCGGGATGCACATTAATACAAGTCTTTGACCAGCTCAGGGAAGAGGTGATCCCTGAAGGAGATTCAGCTCTGGATCACTCACTTTTTTCCCTATCTCCCCCTGGGGGTGTAAGCTGGCTGTGTGCCAAAATATATTTCCCTTTACCTGCAAATTCTATTTCACCCAATAATAATTTTATGAAGTTCCAAATGTTCTCACTGGGCTTTAATAACTAGAAGTCTGTTCCCTCCAGTTCACCCAATAAATGACAAAATGGGCTTCCATGAAGTTCCAAATATTCTCACTGGGCTTTAATAACTAGAGGCCTATTCTCCCTTAGGTTTCAGATATCACCTTGGGCTTCTGATGGGGAATATGGTGGCAAAATAGACAATAAATTTTTCAAGTAGGACTGTGCTTCAGGGGAACTGGGAACTCGGTTTCTGGAGTCCCCATTTCCCTCCATTTTCCAGGCCCTGATTTCATGAAACTCTTTACCCAGGAATTCAGGTTTATCATGATTTTGGAGAACCTGTTGCTTTGGTTTCAAAGGATAAAAAGCTGGAATGATTTATAGAGATCATCTAGTAATAATAATCATAATAATGATAGCTAATGTATGGCACTTACTATAATAATATATAGCACTTAAATACTATATTTAACTATGTCCCAGGCATTGTGCTAAGCAATTTACAGTTATTATTTCATTTGATATATTTTGGTACATTGGGACTACGCAAATCAAAATTCTGAACACTACCAAATAGTTTGTGTGAATATTTCACTCGCATCTGGTTATTTTGGTGCAGATATTGTTTGTTCTTCAGTTTCAAAGAAGACCAATGAAATCAGAGGGTGATATCTTGACTGGTGAGTGAATGAGATTTAGGTGGGGCAAAATTGCACAAAGTCCTTCGCCTTATTCTCTCTTCCAATGTCATCAAGTTTAGAGGCTGGCAAAAATCAGGCTGACTGGTGATGACTCAGGATTCAGTGGGTGACCTGGATATTTTTATGTTTAACCAAGCTCTAAGTAGTCCACAGTACCTGACAGCTTCCTTCATGGCCTTTGAACCAAAATGTTCTCATCTGCTTATTCTACTGAGAAGACTTCAAATATAAGCTTGGTGTAGATGCCAATCTAACTCAGTGATGGGTTTGTGGTCCACAGGTTACCCTCAACCTGTTGACACAGTTTTACCAGGGTATGGCTGTTGTACATACTACAGCTTCTTGGAGTCACAGGTGAGAATTGAATTCCAGGTAGATACCAAAGGTGGATAAGCAGCCCTGAAAAGGGGTTGACAGGCCCTCACATCAGAGGTACTGGTTCTTTCTGATCACCCCAAACACTCCAGTGTAGGTAGATTTAACCTAAATGATTTTTCTCAGTGCAGCTGGAGTTAGATGTTGAGAAACTGAAATCAATTTAAAGACAAGGAGAATGGCTGCCACTGCAGGTCTGTGCCTTTAAGCTGAATAGATAGTACAGCTAATACTGTCATTCTCCTTTCAGAAAGCATTTTCAGAGTTGAAAAGACTATAGGATCCATGTGCCCCTTAGCTAAATTGCCCAGCAGTTTAAATTTTACAGGCAAATTTATGTCTGCAGTTGTTTGGAATTCTCCTTGGATGTTTTCCAGCTTCTTGTTCCACAGAGCATCCCCTTTGTACTCTTACAGTGGCTTCTTTTCAACTTGAAATGTGTGGAACAAAAACTTCTCAGCTTCAATTTCCCCTGAGCTGGTTCATATAATCTCTGCTGAAGAGCTGTTTTGGGGAGGAGAAGAAGAGTAAGAGTAGGGTAGAATGAGATTATAAAACAGAAATAGATTAACTCCTCGGCCTCATGGCCCGTACCTTGTGATCCTGTTTATAATGTTATATGTTTACAGTTCCTGAATTCCCTAAATTGTTCTCCCAGAATGCCTGAGAGGTGGTGTGAATGAATAGATGGTCTGTGAATCGTTCTAATGTAAACAGAATCCAGGAGGAGAAGGGTCATCTCTTCTAGCCATTAGTCACAACTGGTTGATGGTCTTCCTAGATTATATAACCACGAATTATTCTTTCTGTTAGCTCTGCCATTTATTCCCTCTTGAATTATGTGTGTATGTGATTGTGTGTTGTGCACACACACACATACACACACATATTTGCATCTTCCTGCTCTCAGAAGCTTCCTCTCCTATTCCCCTCAACTCTTGGGACTGCAATTCTGCATTTTTTATTTTAAGGGTGCCAAATGTTGGTCCTCCTTTTGTGTGTTTTTCCTTCCCTATCTACACTCACACACAAACACACAAGCAAGTATGAATATCTATATTCACACACATACACACACAGTGATTGCTGGGTAAAGTTTTTGTTTAAATTTGTCACCCATCATATCCAGTGGTACAATGCAAAGAATGATGTATTTCTAGTCAGAGGATCTTGGTTAGATCTTTAGCTCTGCCAGTCAATGCTTAGGTAAACCTTGTATAAGACCTCACAATAAGAGTACAATAAACATTTATTGTATACTATGTACCATGCACTTTGCCAAGTTAAATTAAAATTAAAAAAGAAAAGATAGTCCCTGCCTCAAGTTGCTTATAATCTACTAGGAAAGATAATTCACAAAAGGAAGTTGAAAAGGAACACAATAGTGGTGAAGTCAAAAGTAAACATGGTAGCAGGTGGGAAATGAAGACTGAATGGGATTCTGAGACCTCTAAAAAGGGAGACTTTGGAAGGAGTTATTTTGTTTTTCAATCAGAGGGGCAGAGTCAACTGGGATTGCCGAGTACTGGTAAGATATGAGTACCAAAGCTGAAGTAATCTCATTCATGATGATGTTTTCTGGTAATAAAGTTATTCTGGGGGTTTGGGAGTGGGCATGAGGAGAGAAAACCAAGCAAAGCATCTGTAAAATGAAGGGATGAACTAAATGAACTCAAAGCTTTCTTCTAGCTCTGATTCTATATCTGTTACAATATCATATATACAAAACCCATCAAATTACCTTCTAGTTGTTTTGGTGGAAAAAGTTGCCCCTCCTCCATTTATCTCCCATATAGAATACGTGCCCCAATCAGTTATTTTGACTAGACTGATAAAATGACTTTCTAATGTGAATAGGGAAGGGCATCCTTCAAACTCATTCCTTGGAAAGTGATCCTTCTAATGATACTGAAATCTGTCACAGTTTAGAATGCAGACAGTCTGATATTACCAGTTCTCAAGAGAGGAAAGTTGAGAAGATTAAGACCCTAGCTAGAAGAAACAAAGATAGTAATATGTGGCTTAAGAAGAATGGAAAAAGTGTATAGTGCTTAAGGATAGTCTTCTGAGGGTGCTGGCCTCTTCCTCTGTATTTTATTTATAGTAAGCAACATAATAGAAACCAATGCTTTTTTGTACTGCCCCCCACCCCACCCCACCCCTGCTTTCAGAAAGATAAATCATTCGATTTTCTCTGTAGGTAGAGTTAACTAAAGAACTTTCTTTCCTTTCTGGTGGGTAGAGGAGGAACCAATTGTTACGGGGTTAGAGAATTGAAGTTGAAAGTCTCTCTAGTAACTTGAAAATGAGTATACATTTTCTGGAAGGATTTAAGAGTCAGACCTGGTAGTATTCTTTCCCAGGGTATTACCATATTTTTACTTTTATTCTGCGCCTATTTCTACTTTTCATCCCAATAGACCTTTTTAAACAAGGCATTATGTTGAATGGTGGGGGTTCAAATACAAAAACCAAACAGTCCCCATCTCCAAGGAGTTAATATCCTACTCTCTCCATGCACAAAAATAAAATAATACAAGATTATTTGAGGAGAAAAATGCATTAAGGAGGCTAAAACAAGAAGCACTTTGTATAGGAGGAGCTAACTGATCCAAGTCTGGAAGGAATTTAGGAATTAGAAAAAGTGGACATGAGGAGGAAGGATGTTCAAAGCATGGACAACAACTTGTGCAATAACCCAGAATATATCAGAATGAGTAGTATATGATAAAACTAGAAAGATAAATTAGAACTTTAAATGCTAATAGCACTCCTTATTTCTATAGATCCATGATCTTTTATGTATGGATATTTTTCTTCACAGCAGATGGTAATTTACCACACCTTCTACCTCTAAATCTATGCTCCCATACCATAACTATGATTTTTATTTGATATGATTCTTTTTTAAAATATTTTTAATTTATGAAATAAAATAAGCCTTTCCATAAAGTATAAGAAAAAGAGATTACTGCCAACAAAAGTACAATTCTATTATATACAACTTGCTATTACTTTTAAATATATAATGAAGTTATTATGTGCAATTTTTTTCATCCCTTTACCATTAAACACACACACACACACATAAATGTAAGATCATTCTATATCATTCTATACATGCTTCTATTTATCAGCTCTTTCTCTTAGTGTAAAAATACCATCGAATTAGTAAATAAACCTAGGAGTTAGTTTTATGAGAAAAAAACAAATAAACAATTGGTTAACTTGATTTTTAAAAAGGAGAAGAAAACAAGTCATAGGTATTAAAAATGAAAAGGGTAACTATGCCATAAAGATGAAATTAAAGCCATTATAAGGAGTTATTTTGCCCAATTACATGCTAATAAATTTAATAATTTAGGTGAAATAGAAGAATATTTACCAAAATATAAACAAAATTAATTAGCAGAAGAGGAAATAGAAGAGCTATTTTAGAAAAAAAAATATTGGATAGATCATAAATAAGCTTCCTAAGAAAAAAAGCACCAGGACCATATGGATCCAAGTGAATTCTATGTGGGTGATTTTTCTTAATTTTCTCCCATAAATCCTCCATCAGTGATCTCCCCAGTGGAATGGAAGCCTTCTTCTAAATTTTTAAATATTCTTTTTTTAAAATGTTAAACTTGGTAGAAATATATGTTAAATCCAATGAATGCATACATATTTATTTATACAACTATTTTGCTGTATAAGAAAAATAAAATCAAACAAGAAAAACATGAGAAATAAAAGAAAATGCAAGCAAACAACAAAAAGAGTAAAAATGCTATGTTGTGAACTACACTCAGTTCTTATACTCCTCTCCCTGGGTGTAGATGGCTCTCTTCATCACAAAATCATTGGAGCTGGTCTGAATCATCTCACTGTTGAAGAGAGCCACATTCATCAGAATTGATCAATCTTTTAATATTCTAAAGGCAGGAAGAAGACAGGCTACGAAAAACTGCCAAGTAGAGGAATATATTATATTTGAACCTGCAGTCAATAGGGAGCTACTAGAGTTTGAGAGGTTGGACAAAAGATCCATTCTCTAGAAAAATCACTTTGGTAGCTGAATAGAGAGAACACTATGGTAAGGAGACCATAGAAAGCATTACAATGGTTTAGGGGACAGCTAGTGAGAAATAAACTAAGTTGGAGACTATATATATGGAGACAAATGGACCTAAATGAGACAAATTATGAAAGTAGAAATGACAAGATTTGGCATTAAATTGGATTTATGGAATGAATAGAAGCAAGGAAATGAGAATGACATTGGGCTACTATCCTGTGTGACTGAGAGGATAATTGTGCCCCTGACAGTAACAGAGAAGTTAAGAAGAGTAGAAGGCTGGGATGAGGAAGAGGAAAATGAAAATAAGTTCAGTTTTGAAGCTGTTGAGTTTGATGCCCATGGATGTGTAAGCTCTTTGTGAGTAGGTATTGTTTCATTCTTTTTACTTCTCTTTATCTGTTCCAAAGTGCCTGCCACATAGAAAGACACTATAAATGTTTGCTGATGGGTTGATTTTGAAAGAATCAAAATGCTGAAGTAGTTGACAAGCTTGATAATACTAACCATGACTAATATCAATAGCAGTTTTTAGGATCCATCAAATACTTCATGTGCCTGATTACACTGGATCCTCAGATAAACTCGTATGAGTTTTTGCTATGAGGAAAATAGCATGTGTTGTGGATCTCATCTTAGAGCTGAGGAAATCCAGGTTCAGAGATGTTCTCTGCCTTGTACAAGGTCAGCCTGTTGGTATGTTGTTGAAGAGGGGATTTAAATTCACCCTTCTGATTACAAAGCCAATGTTCTTTCCATGATGCTTCACTAGATATTTTCAAATGGAGATATATCTATACTTATATATATGCAAGATATATGTGTGTATATTGACATGCTTATATGCATATGTGACATTTATATGCATATGAATATATCATATTTTGATGTGATGATTTGAGAAGGGAGGATGATCAAGAAGAAAGAGAAGAGATCAGGAAGGGCTTTAAGAAGGGCCAAAGCATAGAAGGGCAAAGAATAAAAATAAAGTGAGGACATGAGGAGGACAGAAGTGGACATGAGTAAAAGAGGCATTCAAAGCATGGACTGAGAGAAATGTTCAGAATACTGGAAGTTTCAACAATTTGCTTGTGGTCACAGTTGGCATATTTTAGGACCAGCCCTGTATCTTCTATATAACACTTTTGCTCATGTGTGTGCACATATCTATATATTTATGTAGATGTATATATACAAATAAACACACTCATACATATATATGTCCTTCACACATAATTGAACAATAAATATGTCATTGTATACATATGAGTTTGAATATATGTATACATACATATTTTAATTATGAAAAAATGAACTAATAGATTCATAGAATGTTAATGTTGGAAGAAAGCTCAGAGATCATTTAGTTCAATACCTTCATTTTATAGTTGGGGAAACTAAGGCCCAGAGAAATTATGTGTCTTGTTCTAGATCTCATGGCTAGTAAGGTCCTTTCCATTTCATGACGCTGTCTCATTCCAATGTGGAAGGATTAAATTCAGCTACATTTTCTCTCCTTTGTGAAACAAAGATGTTTTTGAATTAATTGAGCACAAAAGAGTGTCTTAGTCTCAAATGTTTTCATAGTTTGTGTTCCAGCAACTTGCAAGAGCCAAACCAGATTTTTAAAACCTGGCCAAAAAGTTTGCTCTGAAACCAAAGCTAATCATATAGTTTCATCCTGAATCAAAACCTTGTTTGCCAAGAGTACAGCTAGTTAAGAAAAAAGGTACTTTTATAAAGAAAAGAAACTTTTTCTTTAACCATTTTAGAGTATTTATCAATAGTCAATTCTATATGATAGTTTGCATTTTGAAAAATCTGTGATTCAAAGGACGGAACATTGCTATTATTGTTGTTTTTAGCAACCATGAACTCCTGAGTTCTATAGGGTAGGACAATATAGTCACTCTTCTGGATCTTAGCTATAATCCTGTGGACCAGTTCTCCTTCTATAGGAAATCTGAAGTACCAAAAAAGTGTGGCATTGGGAATATATTTCCCATATGCCAACTTCATCTCAAGTTCTTCTGTCTTGAACAATTCTGGAGTTTTGTGTTATTTCATGATTTTTTAATAGCCTGTTGGATTATATCTGAACCAGTATGCCTTGGTTCACTTATCTTTGTCTTTTAATAATATTGATTAAGAGAATTTTATATTTTCTTTGAAGACTCAGTTTTAGTTATAGAATCTTTCCTCCTAATTTATCTCCCTATATTTAGGGACTCAGTTTTAGTTATAGAATCTTTCCTCCTAATTTATCTCCCTATATTCAGGGTTTTTATTGTGTTTCTACTCCCCCCCTTAAAAACAGAATTTTCATTTATTTATCTGGTGGGAAGTGCTTCCACTTTACTCACTTTATGGCTCCTCCCTTTTTGCTAGTGGGTACACTCTCAAGTGGGTTCACTAAATACAGAAGAGTCCATTTCCTTATCAGCCATTCAGTGGCTAATTACCAATGAAAAACTAGTGAAAATAAGAGGTCGAACAATCTTAAGATTTCCTCTATAAGTTTTAACTTTCTTAAATCAGGATAAGCAGAGAAGGAAAGAGAGATTCTTGGCAACTTACCTGACTCTTGGCCAAAGGTAAACTGTAAGCATTCATTCAGTGAGATGAAAACTCATTTAGAAACTTCTGGCTACCCACATTGTGATGATGAATAGCCCAGACTCTGGCTTGTTGCTAATTAGTCCTGTAAAAGTGAGATAGCATATGTCAAGTGTTTGATAAGCCATAAATGGCTATTGCTATAAATAATAAATAATCCACCAAAGAGTAACAGAAGTAAGAAATAGCAATAGTAGCAACAGCAGAAACAACACTAATAATTACTGTGACTCATCAATTGTTGTTATTATTACTGTTAAGATCAACTGCAAGTTGAGTACTAATTGGTAAAATTGATTTTGCTTGTAGACTTGAGCTGATTTATACAGCTCTGTAAGTTAATTAGAATATTTTATACATCCTTTGAAAAATATCCTGTCTATATATTTTAAGGTGAAGTTTGAATTATCAGAATATTCTAAGTGGATAAGATTCATCCTATGTGATTAGATCTTGGGATACCAGATTTAGAATTTGAAGGGATCTTATTCTTGTTCAGTCATTTTCAGTTGTGTTGATCCTATTTGGGATTTTCTTCGTAAAGATACTGGTTGGTTGGCCATTTCTCTCTCCAGATCATTTTACAGATGAGGAAACTGAGGTAAATGGGATGAGGTGACTTGCACAGGGTCACACATGTAGTAATTATCTCAGATTTGTTTTGAAAGTCTTTCTGACTCCAATCCATATCTACTGTGACCTTCGAGGTCATTTAATCCCACTTCATGAAAATCAGTGTTTAGAGCTAAGAAGGGATGTTCTCTAGCCCAATCCTCTCATATTACAGGTGAGGCAACTGAGGCCTCAAAAGGTTGTGCAAGCTTTTGTCTAAGTCACATAGATAGTAAGTGATAGAGCCAGGACAGCTAGAATTTGAACAGAGGTCCTGTGACTCACAAAAAATGTCTTCTTTCCATAGAATCAAACTGCTTCTCAGGTCATTGTAGGTTCTATGCAAACACCAAGTAGTTTGTGTATCTTTCTATAGGGTTCCTTTCTAAGTTTCCTGTTCACTATCAGATTTGTTTAAATGCCTAACTATGATTTATAAGTGATAGTAATTATTCCTGACCCAAGGGAGAAATCTAAACTGATTTAGAGATCTGGACTGAAATCTCATCTTGACACTTATTACCTATGTAACTTTGAGCAAATTACTTATCCTATTTGGTCCTCAGTGTTCTGTAAAATTGGGAAGGGGGTTAAGCTAGAGAGAATCTATAGATCCTTTCCAGCTCTAAATCTATTTTCCCATGAACATCAATGCAAATAGCCAACATTTCAACATTAGCTGTACTGGGCATCATCTACTCTAGATTGTCAGGACCAGAGGGACCATGGCTCAATTTTTATGCCACTGGAGAAGCACCCACTAAATATCTGGAAAAATGGCTTTCATATGAGAAGTTTTCCCCAGGATGATGTGTGGACATGTCCCAGTCACAATAATAAAGGCTGAAAACAATGTCAAGTGTTCTGCCTCCAATCTTATATGCAATTAATCAATCAGTCAATAAACATTTATTAAGCAATTACTATATGCCAGGCATTGTGGGTACCTAGAAACACTCAATAATTCAATAAACATTAAGCATCTACTATGTGCCAGACACATAGTTAATTATTGGGGATATTTAAACAAAAAAGGCAAAAGGTAGTCCCAACTCTAAGGAGCTTATAGTAGAATTGGAAAGACAGCAAACAAATAAATAAATATATACAAAGCTATCTATAATCAGGATGAATAGGAAATATAAGAGAAGAAGAACTAAAATTAAGGGAATTGGGAAAGATTTTCTGTAGAATGGGAAAGACAGCAAACAAATAAATAAATATATATAAAACTATCTATAATCAGGATGAATAGGAAATATTCCTATATTCTATATATATTCTATAAGAGAAGAAGAACTGAAATTAAGGGAATTGGGAAAGATTTTCTGTAGAAGATAGGATTTTAGTTGATACTTGAAGGAATCCAGGGAATCCAGGAAGCTGAGATAAGGAGGGAGATGTATTAGTTTTTCAGAATAATTTTAACAAAAGGATTAATCGATATCTTTGTTGGCAAATAATGGCACATTGTCAGTTTTTATTTTTGCAAAGGAAGGACAATATTTTGGGTTCTGTGCTCTGAGCTGAAGAATTGGCTGCAAAGCCCTTTTTTGTCCCTGGATGGATGAATGCCAGTCCTGCCCAGAACCAGACTGGAGCTGACCCTCCCATACAAAAGAAAAAGACATTAAAACCGCTAATCCAAGTAATAATCATGTAAGCCATACACCTTCTTTAACAAAACAAGTCTTGGGGCTTGCCCAAGGAGCTTATGGGATGTCTGATAGATTACTCAATCCAGTTCTGCCAAACTAGGGGATCATTTGACTCATTCCCTCTCTTAAATGCTGAGTAGATTTAATTATATGCCTATGCAGTGGAAGTCTGTTATTTACTATGAGACCATCAGGGAGTCTCTACTGAATTGCAAACACTGCAAAGGAGCTGGTCATTTATTGTAATGGGAAAATGTCTGAGAAAATTAGCAGAAGGGTCAGGATTTTGTGCTAGATCAGAGTAAGTCAGGCCCTGGCAATCAAGAATAATATGGCAGTATGGGATGAGTCCAGGCCCAGGAAATAGGAGTGAAGAGTTAGGAATCAAGACTTTGGGTAGGGACTATCAGAATACTATATTAGTGTGAATATAGACAATACTCTTATTTTCCAGATCCTGAGTATGAATTATGAATGGCATTATTTTTCAATGTATCTGGTAGAACCATAATAGGACTTTTTATGGGAAATTAACTTGTGATCACTATAGAATTAGCAGAGATGGTACAGGAGACATGGTATCTAGGGATGCCATCCAAAGGGATGGACTTTCAAAAACAGGAAAGACAATGTTTGTGTCCAGTATCTTGGCCCTTGGTCCTTATAGAGAGTGGGGCTGTGGTGCTGAAGAGAAGGTAGAAGCTGGGAGAGGATCACCATGGCAACACCTATCTAGGAGTGGTAATCCAGAGGCAGCAGTATGCTGGTAAATATTTAACAGCTGGCTCTCCAGGGGGAAAAAAAGCCCAAAACATATTTTTAAGATAAATCTGAATTATTAACATTTTTCTCTGTAAGTTTCTTAAGTCTAGAAATTAACATCAATAAATCAATCTCTAATTTGTGGCAGTTGCTTATTTCTAAGGTATAAATTTAACAACTGGTTTTTGTGGGTGGACATAAGCTGGGTCCTACATATCCCTGCAAGAGGTGCTGATATAAAATAGTGGCACTGACCTTTGAGTTCAGGTAATGGGATGGTAGATACCAACATCCTGTATTACCCCTCTCCACCACAACATATCAATGCTCTGTAGTAAAGCCTGTTATAGTTCTGGCACACATACATTCACATAAAAATATTTCTCTTAAAAAGATTTAATTTTAAGGATATAATTTATGTTAATAATATACTATGCTATTCTTATAGGATCATAGATTTAGAATAGGAAGGAATCTTAGGTTTTATCTAAACCAAAGACATCACTTGAGAAATTAAGAAAGAAAAACAAAACCAAAAAACAACATTGATTAAAAAAAGCCCAGAGTGGCTGCTTTATATCATATATATGATAAACAATAGACATAGGATTTAAACTCAGGTCCTGTATCTTTCAATTTGGCACTTTCCATTGATCCATGCTTCCCTTCTCATTTAGATTCTAGAGCCTTTCTATTAGCTGAACTCTTCAAGTTCCTGAAGTTCAGGAGCCCACTCTCACTGGCATCTTTGAGAGCCAGAATGATCTAGTAGATGGAATTGACTTGAAATAAGAACAACCTGAATTAAAATCTAGCTTCCAGCACTTAACTGCTGTGTGATTTTGAACAAAAAGTTTGAGCCTCATTTTACTCATCTGTAAAATGAAGTGGATTGGTTTGATGGATTCCAAGTTTCTTTACAGATCTAAGCCCATGATTGATCCTATGAATTCTGAACCTCAGCCTACTGTTTTAGGCTTTTCATCAATGGAGGAAAGTTAAAAGAAAGGTAGAGAAAAAGGCACAAGTCTCATTGCAAAGAGATGAAGACTCACTATACCCTAAATAAAGCAGAACTCTAGGATCTACCCTGTCCCAGTTGCCTGCATTTGGGAGTGGGCATACCTATTTGTTAAAAGGCCTATAAGTCATCTCCTTGGAGGCTTGTTATGAGCATGATCTAAGTGTCACCAAGTTCTTGGGGAATTCCAGATAGGAGGAAGTTTTGAAAGTCAATATTCTCTGTTTCCATGATATTCCTTCTTTTTACATTCATCTCTTTTTAAAAAATGCTGTATTGTTCATTAGCCACCTGTTTTTCTGTTGAAAAACTTCAGGGCTCTTAGAAAAGCAATTTCCAGGACTGAAATGAATCAAATAATTTTTGCTACTTTGATTCTGTAATCAAAAACAATATTGTGAGAAAAGCAGGAACACCAACCAATAAGTCCCTTTGATGATTGGCCCTGTCCTGCTATAGTGAAGTTGAGCACAGACCTGAACTGTTGAGAGTAGCCCAAGAAGAACTTTGTGCTAATAAGGAAGGAGCATCTTACTTTTCCTATTTCTGCCTCAACTCACAAAGCAAATTCTGACCTTTCCTCATAGCAAGGTATTTATTTTCAAAAAGTTTTCCTGTATCTTTCATCTTCTTGGATAAAGTGTTCTCTAGTAAATTCTAGCAATTTGTAATCTTCCCTCTTCCTAATACTGATTTTTTAAAAATAAAATTTTATTATTATTATTTGCTTTTTGCTGAGGCAATTGGGGTTAAGTGACTTGCCCAGGGTCACACATCTAGGGAATGTTAAGTGTTCAGATTTGAACTCAGGTCCTCCTGACTTCAGGGCTGGTGCTCCATCCACTGCGCCACCTAGCTGCCCCATAAAATAAAATTTTATTGATATCTTTTGTTTATATATAGCCTGGTATTTTCCACCATATCCCTGTTACCATCCTTTCCCTGAGGGCCATCCCTTGCACCAAGGTGGGGGGGGGAGAGAAGAGAGAGAGAGAGAGAGAGAGAGAGAGAGAGAGAGAGAGAGAGAGAGGGGAGAGAGAGATCTTAGTAAAAACGAATATGGTGACCAAGTCTAATATATGCAGTGTTCCATATCCATAGTACCATAACAATGTAAAGAAATTGGTGGGTAGATGTCTTTCCATGTCTCTTTGGGATCAAGCTTGGTCATGATAATTTTGTAGCATTCAGTTTTGTTTTCAATCAATAGTATTTTGTTTTTCCAAATACATGTAAAGATAGTTTTCAACCTTCATTTTTGTAAGACTTTATTTTCCAAATTATTTTCTCTCTCTCTCTCCCTCCCTTACCTCCCCCTTCCCCAAGATAGCAAGCAATCTGATATAGGTTAAACATGGGCAATCATTTTAAACATATTTCTGTATTTGTCATGTTGTGCAAGAAAAATTAGGCCAAAAGGGAAAAAAAATCATGAGAAAGAAAAAGCAAACAAACAAATAAACCAAAAGGTGAAAATACTATGCTTTGATCCACATACAGTCTCCATGGCTCTCTGGGTGCCGCTGGCATTTTTCATTCCAAATCTAATTGTCTTGGATCACCATCACATTGTGCAGCATTTAGTTTTGATTGTTTTGATGGTTTTTTTTTTTTTGCATTTCTATTGTTGAACTCATTGTGTATAGCCTTTTATCTTGGTTCTACTGACTGTAATTTGTATCATTTCATATAAATCTTTCCATGATTCTATATCCCATTATATTTATGTATCACAATTTGTTTAGTCATTCTTCAATCAATGTGAAACCCTGATTTTAAGTATCTACTTAGTTTTACTATATTTGAATTGAGGCTCCTTGCTCATAAAGTAAGAAAGAGAAGTGAAAGAAAAACATGACAGTGGAACATGGACCTGTTTTTTATTCTTATGTTTTCTTTATTCACTAAAAGATATAAAGAAATTGATAGAAAATTTCTCCATTGGGACTATAGGTGTTGGACACAATGAGTATAGTCACACGTTATAGTTTTGTTGATCTGTTTTTTCCCCTGCATTTTTGTTTTTCTTTGTTATAAAAATTGCTCTTTGGATAGGGAAGAAGGAAGAAATATGTTGTAAAATAAAGGTACCTAAAACACAAGATATCAATGAAAATATTTATAAAGAGAAAGAAAATGCTCATTATATAGGATCATCCATTGTAGATAGTGGGAGAAGCTTTTGATGAGGATCCAGATTCTGACTATGTTTACTACTTGTGTGACTTAGGCAAATTGTTTAACTTTTCTGTGCTTCAGTTTCTTTATAAACAAAAATGATATGATCCCATCATATAACCATTATACAGTACTTTATACTTTTAAGTATCTTTTTATGGAGCCTCTCATTTAATCCAGATAATAACCTTTTTGAGACAGAGAGAACAAATAGTGACCTTGGATAAGTAATTTAATAATGAAAGGTATTATTAAATGTAATGTTCTGAAGAGCCTTAGAGGCTTCCATAACAATTAGAAAACAGCTCTTTTTGAACTAATGAAGGGAGGCGGCTGATTTCTATCCCTGCTATTATGACTAACTTCTTTGTCTATTGGGGCCTCAGAGTCTCTGCCACACCTTTCTCCTTCTTCCCCCCAATCTTTCAGAGATAATAAAGCTGAGCAGTAGCTAAGACTGTGGTCTCTGCTGTATAATTTACAGAGAATTACAAAGCCATCTTGTGAATCATACATAGGATTAGTGATAAGGACTGAAATTGTAATTTCATTGGTATAAGAAACTATCAAAATCTTCTGGCTTTCCTGGGATCATACAACCCTCATGTGTCAGAGACAGGTTCTAAAATCAAGGTCTTCCTGGTACCTAGGCCAGTTTTCTATTTACTGAGTGATGTTCTCTCATACATGTTAAAAACTAGCTTTTTTTTTCTTTTTAGCAAAGCAATTGGGGTTAAGTGACTTGCCAGGGTCACACAGTAAGTGTCAAATGTTTGAGGCTGTCTTTAAACTCAAGTCCTCCTGACTTCAGAGCCTGTGTTCTATCTACTCTACCACCTAAGTGTCCCTTGTAATCTAACTTTTTAAAAGCTTTTTATTTTCAAAACATATACATGGGTAATTTTTCAGCATTGACCCTTGCAAAGCTTTCTGTTACAAATTTTCTCCTCTACCCCCCACCCCCTCCCCTAGAAAGCAGGAAGTCCAATACATGTTAACCATGTCAAAATACTTGACAAATCGAATGTGTATGCATATTTATACAGTTATCTTGTTGCACAAGAAAAATCGGATCTACAAGAAAAAAAAATCTGAGAAGGGAAACATAATGCAAGCAAACATCAATAGAGAGCATGAAAATGTTATGTTGTGGGTAAACTAACTTTTTAAGGCAGCTAAGATGTTGCACTGAATAGAATTCTGAGCCTGGAGTCAGGAAGACTTATTTTCCTAAATCCAAATCTGGCCTCAGAGACCAGTGTGACCCTAGGAAAATCACTTAACTCTGCCTCAGTTTCCTCATCAGCAAATGAACTGGAGAAGGACATGGCAAATCACTCCAAGATCTTTGCCAAGAAAACCCCAAGTACTGCCACAAAGAATTGGACACAACTAAAATGAATGAACAATAATAACTTTGTTTCAAGAATGTCATAGAATCTGGAAAAGGTCATTTAATATGATTTCATTGTACAGATGAGGAAATTGGGGAAGTGATTTGCCCAAACTCACATAGCAAGTGAGTGATTTGGGATTTGAAATCAGATCCCACCCCCAATCCCAGATACAAGATTGCATTAGACCACTCTAACTCCTCACATTTTCTTCCATTTTCCATAATTGATGGAGTCACTAGCCCTAGTGAGATGAGAAGAATCCTGGGAGCCTATAGTAAAGACCACCTTCGAGTGCATGGATATCTCTGACATTGTCAGTAGGACAGACACTATCTGTTTCTTCTTTGTGTCTGTGGATACCATGAATAGAAAGTGTGTATTTGCTGGTGTGGGAGGATTCTGAATACTATATAATGTCATGCTCTGGACCTGCTGCTAATAAGCTTCCCAAATCAAATTTTAACAGAACCCAGTCATTTCTTGATGTTGCATTTCAAAGGGATCATGTAGGATGCCTGGCATATTGTGTACTGAAAACCTTCATTAGAGATGCAGGCACTTTAGAAATCAGTGACTCATACAAGATCCAGAAATAGTCCTGAGGAAAATTGCTTTGATGTAATTTTTTTTCTCAGAATGTCATACTGAATACTTATCATCTTGGCAGAAATGTGTGACATGGATTGTATCTTTTATAACCCCAGGAGGGATGTTCTGTTTCTACTTGACCAGGTCACTGAGTCAAGGAAGTACCAGACTGTTAAGGAGGTCCTGCTTGAGGAACAAGGAAGAACATAAGGAGAGCTTCTGCTATTCCTGGGGAAATAGTCAGTTAGTGGAAATTTTCTCTGAAAGTAGCCAATAAGCAGCTGCTTATGTTAAATGAATGAGAAAGCATTCAGAAAATATTTACCATGTGCCAGGTATTGTGCTAGGCCCTGGGGGAGGATATAAAAAGAGAGATTCTCCCTGTTCTGAAAGAGCTTATATCCTAATAAGGGAGGACAGCACATAGGGGGAGTGGTGACACATCAGGGACTTTTAATTAGGGAGGTTAGAGAAATGGAGAGTGTTACCATAGTATTCTCCAGCAAGGGTTAGTATGGCAATCTTGGGATCAGAAGATCTTCACTCAAATCCTATATCTGGAACATAATGGTTATGTAACTGGTTGTATAAACAAGTCACTTAAACCCTCAGTGCTCCAGACAACTCCCTTGAGACTAAAAATTGCCAGTTATAAGTTGCTGATCTGAATGCATTGTGAGTGAAGGAATGAGAGAGAGAGACAGAGATAGAGAAATAGAAAGAAGGAGGGAAGGGGGATGGAATGGAACAGAAGAGGAGAGGTAGGAAAGTAGGGAGAGAGAGAGAGAGATTACAGAGAGAAGCAATTAGATATACACACAGAGAGAGACAGAGACAGAGATGGAGAAAGAGTAGGAAGGGGAAGAGAGAGAAGGGAGAAGAGAAGAAAAAAGGGAGGGAATGAGACAGAGACAGAGAGAAAAAACAGAGACAGAGTTGGAGAGAAAGGGGGAGAGAGGAAGAGAGAGGAGAGGAAGGAAGGAAGGGAAGGAGAGACAGAAACACAGAGAGACATATACAGAGAGACACAGAGAGAGAGAGTTTCTATATCACTAGTGAAATTATAGGTCTGAAAAATGAAATTTCACTGATATCCCTCCAGGTTAATATGTTTCTCAAAATTCTTGAGCTTAAAAAATTGTACTATGAATACTACAATTAGTACAATTTAAAGAATAATACAATAAACTGATGTATTTTAGGAGGGAGAAAATTGCTAAGTGATTTTCATGACCATGGACATGGTAGTTGCTATCTGAGTACTGTACCTGTACTAATATTCTGAAGTAGTGAAACATCTTGAAAAAAGTCATTTTATGGTTACATCTTTTAAAATGCACACAATGATTGCTGTTATTGACTTTAGGATAAGTTAAAGCTTTGTAATAAAACTTTTTTCAATAGTGGTGTGGTGGAGGGACCTAAGAACTTGCCATCATAGAGCTTGAATTTGATAGGAATGTCAAGTGATGCTAGAATCCTAGATTTAGAACTGGAAAGGATAATAGAGGTCATAAAACCCAGCACCCTCATTTTACAGATTAGGAAAATTAGTAACAGATGTTAAGTGACTTGTACAGTGTCAAACAGTGCCTGAAGCAGGATTCAAACTCAGTTCTTTCCAACTCTAAATCCAGTCCTCTATCTACTACATAGTAGTTGCTGATTAGGCAATTAGGTAGAACAGAGAATAGAATGCAGAACTTGGAAGTTAGGGAGACCTGAGTGTGAATCTTCCTTCTGATTTCTTAATTGCTATGTAACTTGGGAAAAATCTTGTGATCTTTCTGTTTCTCAGTTTCCCTATATGCAAAATAGGTAGAGTATTGTATCTGACTCACATGGTTGCTATGAGAATCCAATGATTTCACATAGGGGGATGTACTTTTCAAACTTTAAAGTATTATTATAAATATTATATATTTAGAATTCATATATATTTATAATTTATATTAACTATTAATAACAATTATAATAATCATTGATAATAATTATTATCTTCAAATGATGAAGATGCCATTTTGTGTTCAACCTTCTATGAAAATAAAGTCTTTGGGTAAGAGGGTAGAATGAAATGTCTATGGGTAAGTTATTGCAAAGGCTTAGGAAGTTGAACACCAAGATCTGCAATCTTTTCACTTGTTATTATTACCTATTTTCCTTGGGGGCAGTATGGAATGCCTATGTCTTCTTGCACTGGCTTTGCTACGTACAGACCATTCCATTTGGCCACAAATCCATCACTACTGTGACCCAAAGGGATGGCTGGTTCTGGAGATAGCTGTGCATACTTCATTCAAATGTCACTTCCTTGCTCTCTCCATTACTTTTTCTCCTCAATATTCCTTTTAAGGGATAAAGAGATGGATCCAAAAGACCTTAATGTCCAGTTACCTCTAATTAGCTGTACTAGCTGAGTGATGAAAAAGACATTTCCTCTTCCAGGAACCTGGGTGTATCCCACCCAAATCTTTATCTTATGGTTAAAGTTACATGTATGGGTTACTTATTAATGACAAGTCTCAAGTTCCGGTCCCAGATATCAGAAAGCTTCCTTAATCAGTGGTCTGGGTTGGTGAATTGAGAGAATTTGGCCCAACTGCAACTTGGAAGGCTCTTAGGAATTGGAAAGGCCTGCAGCCCATGTCCTGAAGAGGGAGGGGAAGGAGAGCAAAGTTCTCAGCTGGAACATTAATGAAAGCTGAATAAGATGAAACGACTTCAAAAAGATGTACAGCCAGCATTTGAAAAGTACACTCCTTTGGAGGTGGCCAGGGACTCTCGCCTCATTAGGCAGCTGAGAGCCAGGTTACTTCTTGGAGCCAACTGACACTGCTACATGGGATGTTTACCTTAAAGAGCATTTAGGCATCTCTTATCCCAGATGGGTCTGGAGGAATTTCCCTGTTTGCTAATTATCAAGTTCTTGCATCTTGAACAAAGGGAGCTGTTGTTAAACTCTCTGGACCTCTTGGATTAATGCCTCATAGTGACTTCAGCAACTGTAGCATCAACAGAGGGCAATGTGGCTTTGTACTTAGGGCATATTGGGTCTAAGATGTCAGGCTGCACAGACCCTGTGCTTAATGCTTACTGGGCAGAAAGCCACTCTCTTGAAATTCTCTTTTGAAGGGGTTTTAATGATGCTCCCCCAAAAGAAATGTGTTTTTGTCCAAAGGCAGAGATTGCTGTGGTTACACGAGCTTCTCTAGTGTGCTCAAAAGCCAGTATATCTCCAAATTTCCACATGTTCACAGGAGCCAGTTTTGGTTTATTTTTGAGTTAGAATCTCTTTCTCTAGATGTACATTTGGGAGCTTGAAAGAATAGAGCCGCTTGTGGCTTTTAGTACTCACTTCATACCCTAGTGTGGACTTAGGCGCTCCCAATTTTGAAGTCCCAGTGCCATTTTCAGGGGACAGAGGCCATGGACTCTTAGTAGTGGTCTTACTGGACCACTGGAAAGTAGTGTTTTACTTCCTGGTTATAGATGTATCTATTAGGGTGGTTGTATTGCTGAAAGCAAGAAAAAGTCATGAAAGAAAAAAAAAAAAGTTGATTTCAAAGCCAAATGTTCACTGAAACAGATCATATGGATGGGAGAAAATGAGCCAATAGCTCTACTCACCATCGCTATTATAACCACCATCACCATCACCATCACCATCACCATCACCTCTTCTCCACCTTTTCATTATCATTATTCTGTATAAATCCTAGGTTTCTTTTGGAAATGTGAGATGCATAAGATTTTTCTTCGGCATTATCTCATCACTTCTTTCCCTGACCACATGTTCTTTGTTCCAGGGACAATGGCTTCCTGGACAATAGGCTCTGAGCATTCTCCATGCCCTCCTAATCTCTGCCCACTGACTTCCCTGGCTTCAAGTCCCAATTAAAATCCTATTTCTTACTGGAAGCCTTCCACAATCCCACTTAGTTCTAGTTTCTTCTCTCTGTTAATTATTTCCTTTTTATCCCATATATGGCTTCTTTTGTATATATTTGTTTACATATTATCTCCCTCACCAGATTGTAAGCTCCTTGTGGGCAGGTACTAATTTTTCTTTTCTTTTTCTTTTTTTTTTTTTTTTTGATATCCCTATTGTTTAGCAAACTGCCTGGCATATAAGTAGGCACTTGTTTCACCAGCTGCCATACTTCCAACAAGTACCTTTTATCACTTTCCAGTTTTGGAATCATAATAAGATTAATTTTGTCATTGCTCCTGTCAATTTATTCTCTTATGACTCCATTCACCCTCCTGTACATTTCTATATCAAAATAGTGTTCCTTGGTTATCACTCCTCCACATATAATATCTCCTCCCATTAGAATGTAAAATCATTGAGGCCAGGGTCTGTCTTTAATTTTATATTTGTATGTTCCTCATTTAACCTAGTGCTCGACACATGGTAAATGATTAATAAATGTTTTTCATTTAATTAATGCTAATTAATTCGTTTCTTTATTGATGCTCCTTCACTGATCCTATCACCCTGTACCCTCATGTTGTCCCTTGGCTATTGTGGGTCTTCTTGGTACCTACCTTCCTAAAACAGTATTCTCTGTGTTAAACTTTCCCCTGCCTGTCTGTATCTCTTTTCTTAAACATACTAACTTTCTATTATTTTCAGCAAATTAGTCTGTTTAAACAGGATAGAAGATATTAAGGGTTTCATTATCTGAGCAGGTCTATTGGATCTATCTCTGATTAGTTGGAAGTATCTCCCCCCCACACACACACACCTTGGTCTATTGCTTTAGTTATGAGATGGCAGGAAACAATTATACTAAATGATATTGTAAGGATTTAGTTGTTCCCAGAGTGGCTACAGAAAATTTACATTTTCTAGCTATTGCTCAGAGCCACCTTTTTATTGGCTCTAAAGTGGGGGAGGAAGGAGAATAACATGTCCTGCTTTCTGCAGTACTCTTGGTGATCACAGGATTTGTACTGGAAGGCATTTCATGGGTCCTATAGTCCATTCATGTCCCATGTATTTAATATCTGTGGATACTGTAGTCACATAGGAGAGCTGTGGAACAGAGATTTGAACTCCTTGGCCCTCAAATTTCACATTTTCTAATAGATACCTCCTGTCCCTACATAGTTGAAATGTCAATTAGCAATAAGCCAAGCAGTGATAGTTTAAAAAACATTACACTGGTAAAGAGAGGGAAAGTTCCCATAATTATTTTGGAAGTTCTTTTAGTATAGAATCCTCAAATATAGTTCATCTATATTTGATAGTGAATTTGCATTTTTATAAGATTCTCCCCTCTTCACCCCCCTACCCAAACAATATCTTAGTCCAAAAGGATGAGCTTAATGGTAGGAATTACTAGAATCTTGGTAGGACAATAAGACTCTGGGAGTGTTATATATGCTCTTATAACCATTGGCTCATCAGCAGTGGTAACACTGGCTTATAAATAGTACTATTTAATCTATGCTGATGCACTAATAACTATTGAACTTGATGGGCAAGTCAATTTTGATGGATGGATTCTTTTTTTTTTTTTTTTTTTTTTTGGGAGAGTGGAGTCTTCTTCGAATTTTGGTGATACCAGGGACTCCTATGATGGAAACTCCCTTCACCAATGCGAATCTGGAGTTTATATTTCTAAATTTTAGTTTTAAAGAGCTGCCTAAGGAGCTCTTTTAGCCTCTTAGGAGGCTAAATATGTGAAAGGTTGTATCTCTGGTATGTGTCAGAAGCTAGACTTTTATTTCCTACATCATTGAATTGCTAATCCCTGGAAATAAAGAAGGGAGTGAGAGTGAAAGTCTCTGTGGGGTGGGGACATGTTCAGGGCCAGTGTGTCTGCCTGGGAAACTTGCTGATCCTCTCCTGGAGGAGGAGAATTTCAATCATGCAGCCTACATGCATTTTCAAAAGGGACTGGAGTCAAATGGGGCTCTGTTCCACATGTGCAAAATCTGATGTTACAACAACACTTTCAACACAGTTTTTGTCCTTTTAGAATTCTCATTTGGAGGCCTGGGCCACTCCCAGAAGAGGAATTACTGAGCATTCTGAGAACTGCCATTCTGGCCCCAATGTGACCTGGACAGTCTTAATTCCATGAACTGAAACCTATCACAACTAGTGCAGAAGTCTTCTGAAAAAGAGGCATAGGGGTAGGAAGAGGAGATTTCTGCTGCATCACTTTTTTCCCCCTCTTCTCACAGAATTATAAATAGCTGTTTCCCTTGGGTTAAGAAAAAGATGTTTCCTTGAAATGTCCTTCTGGGCTTTTCACTTCAAAGTATCCTATGATTTCATGAAAGTAGTCATTCCAGTGGGTTGACAAAGAAGTCAGCAAGTTACTCTTGGTTGGAATCCTGATTCCATCATCTATTTTATAACAGTGACCCAGCAAAACATAGCACAGTAGGGTCTTATCAAAGCCTCAATAATCAGGATTTTCAATTTTTTTTCAGGTAAATTACAAGTCTAACAAGTTGCTATCATCTGGAAAGTTCTGCAAATAGTTCTGATTATTTAAATATTTTTTAAAATGTCAGACAATTAGAGTTTCCATTTATTCATATGTTCCAACAAATAGTCATCATGTGCCTTTTATGTGTAAGGCATTGTGTAGGTACTGGGCATAAAAAGAGAAAAAAAATAAAGCAGTCTTTACTTTCAAGAAGTTTAATTCTATTTTTGGGAAGAGGTGATACAATGCATATACAAAGAATTAAATATTAAAAAATCAGACAATAAATACAAAGGGATCTTGGGGTTTTTCTGTCTCTTTTTGTCTTTGTCTTGTCTCTTTCTTTCTCCATATCTTTCTGACTCTATCAATCTATTTCTGTCTTTTTTTCCTTTCTGTCTCTTCCTCTGTGTATTTCTCTGACTGTCTCTGTCTGTCTCTTTTTCTCTTTCCCCCCCCTCTCCCTTTCTTCGGATCTTACTCTGACTCTATCTCTGTCTACCTTTCTCCCTCCCCACCTTTGTTTCTCTCTCCATCTTTATCTCTGCCCCTCCTTCTCTCACCTCTCAGTCACAAGAATCCTATGTCCAGTTTTCTGTACATTTTAGTCAGTATTTAAATAAAATAATTGTCTTTTCTGGAATTTTTTTTTAAAGAAAACACTCAGCAGTATTACTGGCACCATCACATGTCATCAAAAGCACTGTTGTGGCCCTGGGGTGAAGACATCTTAACAGTGGGCCCCTTTGATAGCTAAAATTTGGATATTCAGCAATTACTGTTCCCTTTTTTTTAAACTCTGAGACTGCCCAGCATTGCAGTTTTTGAAACAATTTACTCTTTTCTTTGGGTCCATTTCTCATCTCCCTCAGCAGCTTTGGAGACACAAAACAGACCTGTGTTTCTGTTTCAGTAGAGCAGATGACATTTATGGCTTTGCTTGAAGGAGAGAGGTACATTGACTGAGTAGAGTTTTCATTTTGCAGCTGAACCTGTGATATGGGCTTGTTACAAATTTGTTTAATCTTAGTTCAGGCCCCTCTTTCCCTTCCCCCCTCATCTTCCACTGAAAATACTGGTGGGTGAAAGAAAGCAAAACTCCAACATATGCTTTGAACTTAGAATGAGCAAATCTGATCCTGGGGACTAGCTGGAATGGGAAAGAAATATATAGCTTGAATTCCAGATTGCAATGAATTGCAATATAATCAGAACAATTCATTCTCCATTTTAATATTCTGATGAATCTGTCATGGACAAAAGTGATCTTTCATGGTTACCCGTTTTTTTCCCTGAATTTGCTACTGCTATTGTTTATTTTATTTTCTTGGAACCAAGTAGCTTATAATACAGTTGAAACTGCATATTTTGCATTTGGAGGATACTTGCTTGATAGTAAAGGCCTTGCTAGGTTTGCAGGATAACAGGGGCTTGTGCCCTTAATATTACTATATATTTACTTTGTCAAGAAGGAAGACTTGCTTTTAGTAATAGCAATAGTAATAGATGGACTTTCCTAATATTAGCGTAAGAGGGTTTGCCTTGAAGTGCTATCAGCACTGACCACATTGGTCTACACTGTCCTTTCCATTTTTAGAATTCACTTAGTTTCTTCCCCAATCTTTCTGTTGGTTAGCACCAGGGGACACTGGCCCCCGACCTTTTAGCTATTAGGTGAATATTTTTCAAAATCAGCACTGCCTATGGGGGAAGTCAGTCTCCTGTAAGGGCTTATTGCCCTAAAGAGAATTGTCACTTTCAGCAAGACTACACCCTATGCATCTCCTTTCTTTGTTGCACAATAACCTAGACTGTAAGACAGAAGGCCAAGGTTTGGATCTCACCTGTAATTACTAATGGACAACACTGTCATTGTTGTTCATCATTCGTTCTTGAAGAGAATCAATGCTATCAGGAGAGATAGCCATCAAAGCAATGGGCTTACTGCTTAGCTTCAGTTTTGTTGGAACAAGAGTAGGAGATTCAGAGAAGAAGTGATGAGTTAGAAGAGAGTGAGACTGAGAGATCAGGCAAGGAACAAAGGAAGGAGAGTTGGTCATTCAAATATATGTTATCTATAATTAGATTTGTATTTGGAAACCTGCCCATTCACAGATAGGCAGGTCTATAGAGTTAAGCAAAATAACTTCATTCTTTATCTAGTGGGAATCAATCCATTCAGTCAGGAAATAATGATTAATGATTTCTTATGTAATAAATTATGAAGGAGATATAAAAATCATTTTCTCTGGCTTTCAAATGAATCCAGAGAAAGTTCTTAAATTTTATTCTATGAGTACTGTGTTTGAAAAATGTAATGGCATTGTTATTTTATTTTTTGATTATTTTTTATTTTCTGATTATTTTGATTAATTTATTATTTTCTGTATTTCTATAGTGAGAAGAAATTTTATATACATACACACACATATATTTATAAAATTTTCAGGTTCCTTCAAGTAGGCAATGATTCTCTGCATCTTGACAGGCATTACCTGGACCTTGTCAGTAATGCTTTTTTTTTTCAGGTGGGCAAGCTCCTATATGCTGAGAAAAAGATCAGAATCAAAGATGAGAATCATGGGTAGAACTGGAGGGGACCTTGGAGATCATTTAACTCAATCCTCTCATGTTGTAGAAGAGGAAACTGTGACATGAAAGATTAAATCTTTGGCATAACCTTTGTATACACATAATGAATGGCAGAATCTGGGCTTGATGCATGCTGGCTAGCTTCAAGTATGGTATTTTTCTTCTGCAGCTATGCCCATGATCAAATTATCTTTAGACCCCAAATACTTTTAATAAATTTTAGTATATGTATGTGTGTGTGTGTACATATAAATATATCATTGTACATTTGTAGTATTTTTCTAAGATATGTATAAAGAGCTAAATATATAGATACATAGATAATTAGATATAGGTAGGTAGATAGATAAATGTATGATGGAGGGACATAGGTAGATAGATAATATATAGATGGTTAGATAGATAAGTGATAGGTAAATGGATGGATAGATAGGTAGGTAGGTAGATAGATAGATGAATGGATGGGTAGATAGACAGGTAGGTAAGTAAATGGATGGATGAACAGATGGATAGATAGGCAGACAAAGAAATATAGATACATAGATACATAGCTAGATAGAGATGGTATAGGTAAGATAAAGATAATAGGGATACAGACATATATAATAAAAACTGGATCTAGGAAACATCTTAGAGACTCCACTCTGTGCCCGGGATAAATTATTTGCTTTCTTGACTGTGATTTTTATCATACCATACCATGTTTCTTAAATGCTTTTCCAGTCTCTGTCTATTGAAGTCCAGTCTAATTAAAATGTGAGTTCCTGTGAAATGTTCTTTGTTCTACACCCATCTAGTTAGTAATAACCTTTACCCTCTCAGACTTCACACAATATTTTATTTATATTCTTGCAATGAATTTATTGTTATTGGGTACTATTGTGATTAATTATATGTATATCATGTTCTGTTATTAGCTATAAGCTCCACAAGAGCATAGGTTGCATCTTACTTGATTTTTGTATTCCTCTTAGATCATAATACAGTTCTCTGCTAATAAGGTATTAATAAGTTGGTGTTAGTAAATTTTTGTTGAATTGAATCAGAATTCTCTTAGTCCAGACCTTTCATTTTACGTATAAGAAAGCAAGGTCTAGAGAAATTAGGTGAATTGTTCAAAGTCACAGCTATTAAGAAACTGAGGTGGGTTTTCAACTAAGGTCTTCAGATGCCAAATCCTGAATTCTCATCATGATCACTTAGAGAGTTTATGGAACAACTCAGGTTAGAACTCAGAACTTCTGAATCACAGTCTAAGGCCTTTTACATTCTACTGTGCTATTTCCCTAAAATCCACTCATTTCTACCTACCTAAAGAGAAAAAAAACAGACAGGCATTTATTTCTCAATATTACATATAATGAAATACTGGGTGTTTAGGCTAAGATCACATGTTTATTTTACTTTTTTAAATGTAAATAGGATTTTATTTTTTCCACTTACATCATTTTTATAAAATTTTGAATTCTGTACTTTTCTCTTTCCTCTCTCCCTTTGCAAACAAACTAATATAGGTTATACATATGCAGTCATGTTGGGAAAGAAGAAACAGAACAGAAGTTATCTTGGGTCATTGCATTGCTAAGAAGAGCTAAATCTATTATAGTTGATCACCAGACAATATTCTCACCAGATTATTATCTTCTCGTATAATCAGTTATCCCGAATTTTGTCTTGCCACTGGACTGTGATGAGAGAGTAATGACTTTGTACAACTCTGACTCACTTAAATCTAATTCATTTATAAATCAAGGCACTATTAAGTAATTTCACTGGTCTTCTTTGAGATCATTATTTATTTATGTCATCACTATCCTGTGAAATCATTGGGTCGCTTCAAGAACAAAGGACAAACAACAAATCAGTTCAGTTTGAAAAAAACTATTGTATGTAGAACATTGACCTATAGTGAGAGTAATATTTAAACACCATTGCTGCTTTCATGATACTTATAGTTTTATAAGTGTATATTTGTGTAAATACATGTTTGTAGATAAACAACAAATCAGCTAATGCCTTTAGTGGAGTAGACAAATTAGAAAACTCATTAGGAAGGGTGCTGTTTTCACTTTGTTGTCAAGAATAATCTTTTTGGAGCCAAGATGGTGGAGTGAAAACATGATTCTTCGCATCCTCCTCCAATCTTCTCTCAAATCAACAATAAAATAAGCCTCTAAACTGATCTTCAAGTCAACGAATCCAGAAATATTTGGATACTGCTCCCGGATATCTCTGAAGAAATTCATATTAGGTTTGTTTAACTTGGACAGAGGAATAAACAGTCCACTAGGTGCAGTCCGGAAGTGAGGGTGGGACTCAGCTCAGCGTGGCAGAAACTCCAAACTCGAAACACCTGGAGTTTATCTGAGGCACTTGGGACACTCTGCCCTGACTGGGGACAGGTGTTCTGGCAGATTTGTCTTTTTTTAAGGAGTAATTTGGACTTAGTCCTAGCCCCCACTGGCCCAGCACCTTAAGTTAATTCGCTCAATTGCCCCAGGGCAAAATACTTCAGCCGCCATATTTCTGAGCCTTAAAGAGACATCCACGCTGTCTAAAAAAAAAAAATGAAGAAGCAAAAGAGAGCTCTCATCATAGGCAGCTTCTATTGAGAGAAAGAAGGGCTGACCCCAGATCCTGAGGTTCCTTTAGACAAAACTCCAGAGGAAGTTATTAAGGACCATCACTGGTACCCTTTTCAAAAGGTCTTTCTGGAAGATTGCATAAAAAAATCTCAAAAGAGAGCTGGAGGATAAATGGGAAAATAAACTCAAATCAGTGCAAGAAGGATACAATATCTTGCAAGAAGGATATGATGCCCTGCAAAAGAGATATGAAAAAGACACCAATTTATTGAAAAATAAAATTAGTGAAGTGGAAAAAGAGTGCAATGAACAAAAAAATTCAATTGGCCAGTTACAAAAGGAGCTTAAAAAGATAACTGAAGAAAACAACACTTTAAAAATAAGAATTGAACAAATGCAAGTGAATGACTCAATAAGACTTCAAGAATCAGTCAAACAAAAATAAAAAAAATGAAAAATTAGAAGAAAATATGAAATATCTCCTAGGAAAAACAACTGACTTGGAAAATAGATCTAGGAGAGACAATCTAAGGATTATTGGACTTCCTGAAAGCCATAATGAAAAAAAGAATCTAAACACTATCTTCCAGGAAATCCTGAAAGAAAACTGCATGAGATTGTAGAATCAGAAGGCAAAATCACCATTGAAAGAATTCACCGATCATCTCCTGAAAGAGACCCCAAAATTAAAACCCCAAGGAATATCATGGCTAAATTTCAGGACTATCACACCAAGGAAAAGATTCTGCTAGCAGCTAGAAAGAAACAATTCAAATACCGAGGATCAATAATTAGAATCACACACGATCTGTCAGCCTCCACATTGAAGGATTGAAGGGCTTGGAACCAAATATTCTGAAAGGCAAAGGAACTTGGATTACAGCCAAAAATAACCTATCCAGCTAGAATGAGCATTATCCTCCAGGGAAGAAGATGGTCATTCAATGATATAAGTGAATTTCACCTATTTCTAATGAAAAGACCAGATCTGAACAAAAAATTCAACCTCCAAACACAGAACTCAAGAGAAGCATAAAAAGGTAAAAAGGAAAGGACTCTTGAGAACTTTATTTCTACTATGGGGATACTTAAAGTTTGGGGATATAATTAACTAGATATTACTTTGATAATATGAAAAAGAAAACTAGAGGGGGAAAGGATGTCATATTGGGGAAAAGAGGGAAAAAGTGGTAAAATAAGATCTAAAAAAAGGAGGTAAAAACAAGGTAAAATCTCTTGAAGAGGCAAAGAAAACCTAATATAATTGAGAGAAAGAGGGGAGGGAGATGAGTATTGTGTAAATCTTACTCTCATCAGATTGGGCTCTAAAAGTGTATATAAGACACTTGATTTCACATAGAAACTTGTCCATTGATAGAGGGAAGTGGGAGGGAAAGGAGGAAAAGAAAGGGATAAACTAATAGAAGGGAAAATAGAAGAATCAGGGGAAAGGAGTAAAAACAGGGGGAGGGGATCTAAAGGGTGGAGTATTGTTTGGGGGAGGGGGTCATCAAAAGCAAAGTACTGAGGAGGGGGGAAGGGAGAAAGGGGAAAGGAAAGGGAAAAATATAACTGGGATAAATAAGATGGCAGGAAATAAAGAATTAGTTATTCTAACTGTGAATGTGAATGGGATGAACTCTCCCATAAAGCGGAAGCAGATAGCAGACTGGATTAAAAACCAGAATCCCACAATATGTTGTCTACAAGAGACACATCTAATAAATAAAAGATCAGGGGAAGTCTTTAATCAAAAAGAGAAATTGTCCTAAGCAAATTATTAATAGAATACATTGGGGTTTGTCAAAATCAAATGTAATGAACTTTATAGGTAGCTGGTCATTGAATAAAGGCAACTGAAACAAAGTATGAACTTGTGGTGATTAGCTGAGGGGGTCACCATGCCCCTTGAACCTTATAAAAGCTGCCTCTCCTTTCTTAGAATCTTCATTTCTTGAGGGTTAATTTTTCTCTCTCCCACCTTATATTCTCCAGATCTCTCTCCTATGACCAATGGCAATACAGGAGAAATAATGGTAACTTGTGGCAGAAGCACATGGTCATGGGAAATGTGTGCTTGCACACAATCTGAGAGGGAGAATTCAAGAATTATGCTTTCTTAATGACAACTTTATGGGTTGGGAAGGGGAAATTTTTTTATTTCCTTAATGGCACAGTATGTTAATCTAGTTTTATAGTGGAGACTTATAATGGTCTTTTATATTGGGGTCAGCACTAACTTTTAGGGCTGCTTTGTGAGCTCCAAGAACAAGAGTTCCTTGAGTTCAAGATTTTTAAGCACTCGATCATCTGGAAAGAGATGATTTCTCAAAACATCTTGTCCTGTGAAGAAGGAAAAATATAGTTGATTTAGTTCTTGCATAGAATTCTATTTGGACTGAAAAATCACAAAGGATTTTGATTTTTAAAGAAATCAGATGCTGAAAATGGCGGTCAGTAGAGATTAGTCATGTCCAGAAACAAGTGAAGCAATGTCTGAGACTGTGAGATCAAGACCAGTAAAGGCAGTTCAAGAGCTGTAATAGCACAGATTTGAATTCCCTCTCCTCATGCACGAATTGGCCATATATGCTTCTTGCATGTATACAAGTACATCCTGACCAAACATCGTCATTGCTAGTATTTACATAGTGACTACCATATGCCAAGCATTATGCTAAGCACTTTGTAATTACTACCTCATTTCATCTTTACATGATCCAGGCTGGGAGCTGATCTTCCTATACCTACATGTCATAAGGATAACTCAGCTCTGTACCACTCTGACCCCTGCCACTTCTATCTCCTTCCCAATAGTCATTAATCAAAGATTTGGCTCTTTATTCTGCTTGGATAAGCAGGTCACCATCAACTACTTTTATGGAAGGATGGATTTTACTACCTGGCCTGCTACTATCCCTTCCCAGCCTCTAGGTATTGTGCATGCATCCAAAAGACTCTTGTGCTTTATTATCCAACCTACTGTTGCACCTTAAGGATTATCAGGTCTCTTTGTGGCCTTCTCTAATAGATGAACTCCTTCAGAGCATATATTGTCTGAATTTTCTATTTGTATCCCCAGTAAAATATTATATTAATATTCTATAATTAATAATTCTATGATTAATTAATATTCCATAATTATTTTATAATTAAGTCTGATATAGTGTATAGGGCACTGGATTCCACATGAAGAAGACCTAGGTTCTGAATATATCTCAATCACTATTGGTGATTCAGGGCATCAACTTTGTGACCCAATTTTCCCCCTATGTGTCTCAGCTTCCTCATTTGTTAAATTATGATAAAAATAGCATCTATATTACAGTACTTTTGTGAGAGAAAGTATAGGAGTAATGTATGAGAATTAATGAGAAAATATATCTTATGCTTTGCAAATCTTAAAACTCATATAAATGTTAATTGTTATTGTTATCAGTCAATCAATAAATATTTATTAAGTACTTACTGGGTTTGAATAGGGCCTTTTTGATCCTCAGATTAGGGTCTTAACTCTCTGGGAACATTGCTTTCTTTTTTTTTTTTATTGTCATACAAACAATCCATCTTTGCAGAGATAAAGTCCAATTTGCAGACTTTTTCCTGACATCCTAGTGGAGACCTTTTCAAACGAGAGGCATGTATTTGTGCTGGCACAATATGGTCTGTGAATTTCAGGGCAGTGACAAACCTGTTAAATAACAGGAAAATAACATTACAGAAACCTACTTTGAAAAATTGCAAAGTTGGAGATAGCAAATGTGTTCAGACCTACTCTGAAGGGATTTTTGAATCAGTGATCCTAGAAGTGGGTCGAGCAAATGGATGATACTAATTATAATAAGGAAACAAAAATGATCTGACCACATGGAAGGAAGAGGTCAAAAACAAGAAAAAAATGCAAGCACCCCCAAACTTAGCCCACCCAGGATTCTCTCATGACTACTATTCTCTAGGCATGTCTATGAACTCCAAGTTATCATGCTCCAATAATAAACAGCTCCGACTTTGTAGATTATAAACTACATTTCTCGACTTTGGTAGCATAGGTGTTATTGGAGACTGTTGATGATACACTGGATAGAGTGGCAGACCTGGAACTCAATTTAAATCTAGCCTCAGATAAATTCTGTGAACTGAGATATCTCACCTAACCTGTTTTTTGCCTCAGTTTCCTCAACTGTAAAATTGAGATAATAATGGGACCTACCTTTTGTGTTGATGGAAGGACAAATGAGATCGTTATAAAAAGTGATTAGCAAAAAGCCTGGAATGTAGCAGATACTCTATAGATACTTATTCCTTTCCCTTAATGAATCAATATACATTTATTAAGGGTCTACTATGTGTCAGGCATTGTGCTAAGTGCTGGGGATACAAAAGAAGGCAAAAAATAGTCACTAACCTCAAGGAGTTTACAATCTAATTTTATTTTCTTTTATTAGAAGAGGAAATCAGTTCAAAAGCAAGATATCCAATGTCATAAGTCAACACTGGAGACCATATTATCTAGCTGTAGCAAAATTCTCTTTTCATTGCCCCTCAGGAACTCTCGGGTTCAGCCTTATGCAAATAAGATGCAGTTTCTTAAGAATAAAAGGAGACATGGCACAAATGAGAGGCCTTGATGCCTGAAGATCCTGATAATGGCTGATCAAGTCAAAAAGGGAAGGAGAAAAGATAAATCTCCCACTTCACAGTTATGCATGTTTTGGTTGCTAAGAGAGTAGATTTCAGGTGTGTATTGTAGGTCAGTGGAGGATAAACTAGACTGACATTTAAATAATCCCTTAGATAGTTCAATCACTCCATAATGGGGAAAATATATATGTATATTATATATATGTATATTATATATATTATGAACATATTATATTATATGTACTATTATGTAAATGTTAGGTTACATATATTATTGTGTATATATTACACATATACCATACTATATGTATATATATACACTTACATATAATATATATATATATATATACATATTTATATAAATAAGTAAATTTGTATCAATCAATCAATGAACATTTATTAAACATCTATTTTGTACCACTCATTGTTCCCTGGAGAGTATGTATACACAATGTATATATAATACATACATATACATAATACATATACAGTACACACACCTACATACATACATCTCATAATCCTCCTTGACTATATTCTAAGGCCATGGAGAAAGAAAAACTCCAAATGCTTAAGAACTCACAAGAGAAAAAGAATTGGGAAACTCCAGGTTGAGATCAGAAACAATGATCCTAGTCTATAGATACAACAAGATGTAGTCTAGACTTTCTCTAGTGAATTAGCAAAGTAAAAATGGATTTGAACTCAGAGGAACCATAGAACTATAACATTTTTAGAGCTTGAAGGAACCTCACATAGTGAATAGAAACCTATAGTGCTGGGGCAACATACAGAGACCTGGGTTCATCACAGTAAGTGTGGTTGACATTTATACAGCCCTTGAAGGATGACATGAAGGGAGAACATTGAGATTTTCTCTGGATGAAATGTCGACATGGGACATGTCTGCATGGGAGGTATATATATGTCAAGTCCACAAGTATTTATGAAGTGCTTGCTATGTTCTGCTCAAGTGTGTGCTAAGGTATTGAAACAAAGAACATATCTGAAAGAGGAAGTCATTAGCAGTTTGGGGCTGAGGGTAGGGGTCAGGGTAAGAGGGAGGGATTGTGAAAAGCTTCGTGGAGTAGATGAGATTTGAGTTGAGGCTAGAAGGAAATCCGGGAACCTAAAATATGGAGATCAGGGGACAAAACATTAAAGATACATTAAAAGACAGCTAGTGCAAATGGAAGGATTTTTGTGTTCCAGAAACTGCAAACTGGCC
>JAJPUD010016489.1:0-28790 GCA_023553655.1 Myrmecobius fasciatus
TCTCTCCCCAGTGGTTTGTGGAAAGATCTTGGGATAAAGGACTCATTAGAAAATGGCACATTAGCTGCAGGTATTTTCCAAAATGGGCTCATTGGAGGGGTCTAAGGTGGGTGGGAGGGTGACAGCACAGGCAACCTCCGTAAGAGGAGGGGTACCCTGTTGCCTTCTATGAGGTCAGACACTCCAAAAGAGACCTTTGGAGAAAAGGGGAAAAGGTTAGGAATCCTGTTGTGTCCTAACTGTGTGACCTTGCCCAAGTAATTTCCCTTCTTTGAACCTCAGTTTCCAACCTCTAGGGTCAGACTAGATGATCTCTTAAGGTACCAGTGAATTCAGATATCCTGTGACTTCAAATGGCCTTCAGAATTGGACTAAACAGGCTAAGGGAAACACAAGCTTCACACAGTAGTCCTGGCTTTGGATTGAATTATAACGTCAGCAGGAAACATATCTTTTAGGCCTTGAGCATCAGAATTTTGATGGTTTCAAGAGAAGAGGGGCCCCTGAAGAATACAGTATGTAAATAACATGAGGGAATATTCCTTGGTAAAGTACTGATTCCCCTTAGAGAAGGGGGGATCCAATTGGTTAGGCTTGCCCTTCCTTAGCACCCTATCCTCAAATGGGCTCCACAGCAGGCCATCAGTAGCAGAGTAGCTGAGCTGTCAAATTTCATGACAAATCTCACCATCGCAGTTGTACTTCATTACTATTTTCAAGTACAAGTGAATAAAAGAGATCCTTAACTATGATTGCCATATTTTCCCATGAAGCCATGGTCACATGCCAACTTGCCAATTCTAATAAGTCCCATTTATAAAAGACTTTGAGAGGTACAAACCATATTCCTTGTAATTACTTTTTTTACTTCTATTTTTTTCCTTATTAAAGCTTTTTATTTGCAAAACATATGTATGGGTAATTCTTCAACATTGACCCTTACAAAGCTTTCCGTTACAAATTTTTCCCCCTAGTCCCTGTAATTACTTTTTTGAGATAAAAGGGGGCATAACTAGGATTACCCCCATTTTCAGATGAGGAAACTGAAGTTTAGGAAGAGTGGGAGGTTTGGCTGACACACTGCTAATAAGCAGCAGTGCCAGGTTTAGAACCCAGATTACCTGAGCCAGTGTGAGGACAGCTCTTTTTAAGTGTCTCAAAAGCTAAGCAGTAATCATATTCAGAATTTTGATGTGTACCTGGCTATAATCAAGGTACATAATAATCAATAAGCACTTATTAAGTGCCTTCTATGTACCAGGCCTTAATGTACACAATAATCAATAAGTACATATTAAGTGCCTTCTGTATGCCAGCTTTTAATGCCAGCTATAATCAAGGTATATAATAATCAATAAGCACTTATTAAGTGCCTTCTGTGTGCTGGGTCTTAATGTACATAATAATAAGTATATATCAAGTGCCTTCTGTATGCCAGGTCTTAATGCCGGCTATAATCAAAGTATATAATAATCAATAAGCACTTATTAAGTGCCTTCTGTGTGCCAGGTCTTAATGTACATAATCAGTACATATCAAGTGCCTTCTGAATGCCAGTTCTTAATGCTGGCTATAATCAAGGTAGATAATAATAAGCACTTATTAAGTGCCTTCTCTGTGCCAGGTCTTAATGTGTACCCAGCTATAATCAAGGTACATAATAATAAATAAGAACTTATTAAGAGTCTTCTTTTTGCCAGGTTGCCCAGAAAACCCCAGACTACAGGGTTGTCCAAGAAAACTTGGACATGTCTAAATGACCCAATAGCAATGACAACACTGTTTATGTTGTGACATATTACACGCTGTGATGTGATGCTGAGCTGACCTCCAAGCTGGATCCTATCTGACATGGACTGGTGGTGTGACCCTGGGCAAGGTAATGGGGTGTACTAATGGAGGGTGTTTCCTCCCCTGGGAATTCCCTAGACCACCGAAGCTCGCACATTCAGTCACTGTCTCTCTAGGTCCCCTCACTGAAGTTTCCCAATAAACTTTCCTCATAACCACCTTTGGGAGCTCAGGAGGATCAATATTTGTGTCCTCGCTTTGCAGAGGCAATGGAGAGGAAGGAACTTGCTCATGATTAAACAACTAGAGAGGGAGGTAGGGATGGGGCCAGGTCTATCAACCCCAAGCCCAGGGCTCTTCTCAGAGCTAACATCAGGAGGAGCTTAGCTTTGGCTGGAGTCATGTTGACTTGAGTTCCCAGGCTGGCAGGAGTGGCAGCTGAGTGGAGCTCCTGCCAGGCCAGGAGGGCCCAGCAGCCCTGATCCCATAATAGCAGGAGGCTCCTGGATGTAAACACGAGAAAGCAGGGTTGAGCAACTTTCACAGAGTGTCCCTTTTCAGCAGATCATGTGAGAAAGAGAAGGCTTCCTCCCTCTTTCCTGCTGACAGAGATGTGTGCAGGGCTGGCCACCGAGGGAGGCCCATAAAGGAACAGCAGGACAGCCTCCCATGGAGGCCGGCCTTCATTAGAAACAGTACTCTAACCTGCCTGCTTGCCCATGTCAGAAGATGAATGAGAGGATCCTGATGAGGATGTGATGGGTATTCTTGGATATATATTAAACAAGGTCTGTTGAAAGTACCCTAAGATACCTGCAGGGCCCTAACTCAGTCCCTCTCTTAGTTTCTCACTGCATGAGGATGTTTGGGAGAGATTTCTTTCCTAAGCAGGTGTCTATCAGATGAGACACCAAATCCAGGCTGTCTGATCCACTCTGCTGGCTGCTCGTTCCCTGAGGCTTAGTTGTTGGCAGTGCAGCTAAAGGTTCTATTGCCATCAACAGGAAGCTTCACAGGGCTCCGTGAGTACCGTCTGCTAAAGGCACCTGGTGCCTCTGGAAGCTTGAAAGAGCTCCAATTCCCAGAGGTGGCCAGCTCTGGTCTGCACCTTTTCTTATTTTTGGCAAGCATATTCTAGAACTTCTGACCCTCTCCAGAGTCATCGGCTCTAATGCAGAGGAGGTGAGGGCAAAAGTTATCAAAGCCCACTCTTGGAGCACTGTGCCCAAAGGTGTCAACCCAGCACCAAATAAATGAGTGTGAAAGCAGTCCAGGGACTGCACAACGTCCACCAATCTCTGTTCTTACAAAAGCAAATAGGCCATTCCTAGGTTACATGAAACTCTTGATAATTACTATCTTTCAACTTGGCATAGATGCTCTTGCTGTTTACAAAATATGGAGACATTTAATTACATTGTTGAAACCATAAAAGCTTTCTGTCATTTTTTTTTCTGAATCAAAGGATGCTATTAATAACAAATACTATCAGGTGAATTCTAGGAACTTTTTTTGGGGGGGGGATTTAATTATTTTAGTTGTGTCTGACTGTAAGTCCATTTGGGGTTTTCTTGGCAAAGATGGTGGAGTTTTGCCATTTCCTTCTCCAGCTAATTTTACAGATGGGGAAACTGAGGCTAACACAGTGAAGTGACTTGCCCAGGGTCACAAAGCTAGTGTCTGAGGCCACGTGTCTTGCCTCCAGGGCTTGCATTTTATCCATTGCATCCCCCAGCTGCCTATTTTTTTAATGTCATCTCACACACACACACACAAAGTTGGAAACAACAATGTAGAAGGAAAAAATGTTTGCAGTCAAAGGGTCTGGGTTCAGTTCCTAGCCATGTGACTTTAATTAAATAGCTTGCCATTCCCCAAACTCAAGTTTCCCAATTTGTACTCTTGAGACATGATTTCTTCTTGTATACTCTCCTATCATCCAGGGCCATCTCCAGTCATTCTGATTTACATCTGGCCACTGAACTCAGATGGCTCTGGAGGGGAAAGTGAGGCAGGTGACCTTGTACAACCATCCCTCACTTTAATCCAGTTCACTTGCATGTCATGGCAGCACCTCCCTGATGTCATGGTCTCCTTTGAGAATGAAAGATAAACAACAAGACTCCTTTTACCCATCAGATGAGCAGAGAAATCCCATCAATGGCCAAAGCAAAGCACAGAATTTAGATCTTTTCCTCCTACCTTATCATTAATAGTATTTAGGCAGAGATTAACCAGTGAAAGATGCTGCAAGGTAATTTGCAACTCCCTCAAGAGGGATGATCTCTGGGGTTCCTTCTAAGGTCCCCCCAAAGTTCTATGGGGAAAAGCCCAGGCACTGGCAATCTTTGGACTGAGCCAACTGGAAAGCTAAATATTTCCTTGAGGTCTGAGTTTGCCAAACCATACCTATCCATTTCATCTTTTACTCAGCAATGATTGTGAAGCTTCACTCAGGATAAAAGTCCTACATGAGGAATACTCTGCTCTCTGCTCTGGTAGCTGAGTGGGCTCAAAGGTGGAAAAGGAACAGGACTTTATCATTTGCCTCTGATAATCCAAGGAGAATGGAAAGAAGAGATTATTTTATTTCTGCAAAATAAACAAATATAAGTCCAATAAGACTATTGATGCCCACAACGGATGGGGACTAGGAAGAAATGTCAATGGGAAAAAGACTTAGGGTATAGCTCTTGCCCCATGGTGAATGACATGATTTCCCAGGGTCAGAGCTACTAGGATTGTGGGACATTTAGTAGCAGAAGCAGAGCCAGGAGCAGATGACTAGAGAGAAAGCCTTGGCCATGACCTTGGGGGCCCTCTCCAGTGACTTTCTCCAACTGTCCTTGGGTGAAACACACACACATCTCAGAGGGAGGCAGGGCTGGCCCACAGTTCATGCCAAGAAGGTTCAAGGGATAAAGATCTCAGGCTCAGATTTATGGCCTGCAATATTAGACTGCTGGGTTGTTTTGGTCGGCCTTTTAACATTGAAGAGGAATCAAGGAAGTTTCCCAATAAATCATTTCAGCTGCTCTCTCGTAGGGCTTGAGGGACTCGGAAGTGTTCCCAGTGACCAAAGGGGGAGGGCTCATTATCCAGTGTCTGTAAGGGGTAGGTAGTGGATGGGTCAGAGTGAGGGTGGAAGTGAATCTCAAGGATCAGGAAAGGACACCCCAAGGGATGGGTGGAGTGGGAAGCAAAGACTCCACACACCTTTCCCTTTCCTCTGATTCCCCAAACTGACTTCTGGGGGAAAGGGCATATTGGGTGGACAATACCAGTTGCCCATGCCTCGGGGCTCAAGTCCCCGTCCCCCTTGAAGGATCTTCTAAATCCCTCACAAAGCAATGGAAGGCAGGAATGTGTGACTTGCCTTTTTGACTTCTGTAATGACACATGGAAAATCTAGTGTGGAATGTCATCCCTTTAGCATCCTAAAATCCAATTGGGCTCAACTTTCTTCTCTTCCTTGAAATGCCCTTGCTATTCCTCTACCTATTGGAGATGGAGTGAGAGCAAATGGGTCCAAATCACAATGCAACCTGTATTGCCTTTGATAAGACACTCGTCCCTTCTTGGTTTTAGTAATTTAAGGAATAAAGAGAAGGGCTTTGAATTCAACAATCTCTTCCATCTCTAAATTTAGGATTGATTGAATGGTCTCGTGGAACCTACTCATTCTTCAAGTTCTTCCTCCCCCATGGAGTCATTTCTGGCCCTTCCATCTTATGTTGATCTCTCCTTTTTCTGTACACTTAGCCCTCACTATATCTCTCTTTTCTGAAACCATAGCCTTTCTTGTCCATGCCACAGATTTTCACAAGTAATCAAGTATCATCTTATAGTCATCTGTTTCATATCTAGCTTCTCCAAAAAGAATTTAAATGCCCTGAAAGCAAGGAGAGACAGTATGATTTAGGGAAAAGGGAGAGGGGAGGTAACTGAAGTCAAAGACCTGGTTTGAACACAATTTTCTGGTTATTTATTAAACTTTGGCCAAATCACTTATTCCTTCTAGCCCTCGGTTTTCTCCATTAGAACATGGATGAGAAATAGAGTTGAGGAGAATTGCTAAAGTATCGCCCCCTAAATCCCTTCTATCTTGTCTCCGTCAATAGCTAAGGCAGGGTTGAGCACAGAGTTAATGCTCAACAAATACTTGAATTGCCATCATAAGCTTTTGAGTCAACCACCAGCCCATTCTATGCCATACTCTTCTTAGAATTGGCTTGGATACTGAAATAAATCAGACTTTTCCAAATGTAACATTTGCAGGATTTCTCCTGCATGGACACCATTCTTTGTCCAGCCCTTGGCTTATATTTATATATACAATTCAGAGGGACACTCGAGCTGTCTCAAGTAGTTGCTGTGGAATTCAAGTGGGGATTAAGTGGCCCAACTGGGTGAGAATTGAGAACTGGGGTTATTACTAATTGGCTAGATGAACATAGCAAGTAAGGGGAAAAGAAGGGAGGTTCTTTCTGAACCTAATATGTCCATCTGGATCTTATAAGAGGTTTTGGAGGATGTTTCTCAAGACAATCGAGTATCTCTTTGTCAAAAGTAGGAGAGAAAGGGGAACCCAGGAAGGCAAAACCCATAGCAGTGAATCGGTTGAGTTTATCTGTAACGATAAGGAACAAAGGAGTTCCGGAGTGATTCTCAGTCCAATTATTCCAGCCTCATTCCTACCAAACTAGATCAGAACTGAATTCAAGTGGTCAAAAAAAGTTTAACAGGGTCATTGGTTTTATTCATCTTTGGAGGAAAGAAGCCAGGGGAAAGAAAAGGGATCATGATGCTGATAACTAAGATGTTCCAAAGGCAAACAATAATGAGAAAAGCCAAAGAGCTGGTTTAAGTCACTAAACAGGTAATTGGGGTTGAAATGATGAGTTGATTGTGGTTAAAAACATTTCAGCCTTCCCCTGAACTGTAAGACTGTAAGGAGGTGTATGTGGAGAGGGTGGGGCTGAATTCTTTCAAGAATTCAACAAAAGGTAAAAGAAAACTGCCCTTGGCCCCTTGCCATAGTGGAGGCAGGCACTATCCATACCAGCTTCCCGGGTGTGGTTCCCAACTCAGGTTATTTGCCAGACCTGAGCTGATGTGTTTATAAGAAAGGGAAGGGGTGAGGCTACCCAACCCCATTCAAGTGAGAAGAATTGGTTGTCAACATTTCTATGACAAATCTCTATTCCCTAGGCACTTAAAATAATGTTGGCCCAAGGATATGTAATATATATATACATATATGCATATAGTATATATATATATATATATGAAATATATACAAAATACCCTCTTAAAAGTTTCAAAGGAAAAACAAAAACCAACCACCATTATAAGTTATAGTTTGGCTTGGGAAGCAAACACTTGCATTTTACAGAGGGTTGTTCCTGAATTTTTCTCCCTGATGGTCCCCCACTTCCCATTGCCCACTCCCAGAAGAACATTACTGACAACAAAATCTATCAAATAAAATGGCAGACAGATTCCAATGCAAGGAGTTCATTCTTCCAAGTCCACTGGCAACGTCCCCCACATTAGACCCCAAAGGCTCCAGTGCTCCTGAGCTCCTGCGTCAGGACCACTGAGAGAAGGCTTCCATGAGGGAGAAGCAATCCCCAATAAGATGCCTGGTAAGGGCTTCTGGGGCTCTCCCTGGTTCCAGACGTCACATGAACATCAATACAGTTATTCAGTAAAAGACAGCACTCCTCACCTGGGAAGGAAGGGCCTCGGAGAACAGTTCCCCTCTAAAAGCCTGATAATTGCATCTGCTTTTCGGCATCCTTTGTAGTGGATTTATGGCAGGCACCTGGTGCAGGCCCGAGTGGGTTGGCTTCAAAGCTACCAACTCACCCTCACTGCTAGGGAAGGAAGGCATGTGCCCATCAGCACAGGGGAGGAAAGAGGAAAATGCCTATTCCTGAAGTTGTGAGGGGCAAGTGTGGGTGACAGCGGGAGGGCTGAAACTCTCCTAATAAAATCCACAACTCGGACATTCAGGGAGATTTGATTCCTTGATAGACCTAAGGCCAGGGTGGACCCATGTTAAAGGGGTGGGGAGGTGGGGGTCAAAGGTGCTGTTGACGCCATTGGACTTCATCCCATTTCTGCTAGGTCTTCCTGGGAATGGACATGGGTGCTTCTGGAAAGCCCTTGTCTTTATGAAACAGGTGGAAGGCACCAATTTCACACACCTCATTAAAAAAAAGAAGAAGAAGAAACAAATTAAACAGTGTGTCACAGATAGGCTTTTGGACCAGATTTCTGAGCAAGAACTAAATTGATCTAAATTTTGAGGTTTATTTTCTTTTTGTTTTTTAATATATACAAGAAAAAAGCAAAAACCAGCAACCAAAGGTGTTCCATAGAAAAAGACTCTTCAGTTAATGAGCAAAGCAGGGCCTCTCCCAAAAAAAGTGCTCATCTCCTTCATATTTCTTGGGCCATATTTCTCTGTGTCCCACCCCAATGCCCTGAAAAAAAAAAAAGAAAGCACCCAAGAAAACTGTTTCTCGGCTGGACAGTACTGTCTCTAGGGACAAGCTCCATGTGCACCCAGTTCATTCCCTGCTTCTAGACAACAAAAAACATCAAGGAGAACTTAATGTCTCCTAAGCAAGTCTGGCCTAGCAACTTGAGCAGGACCCAAGCCTTGCCCTTGAGCAGGACCCAAGGACAAACAGGGACATGTTTTAACAGCCCCTGAACATCCTAGTCAGGAAGAACAAACCTACCTGGATAGAGAGGCTTTGACAGTTTACCAGCAAAACTTTCCTTAAAGCAACCCTTTAAAATAGGTACTGTAACCTTTATCATCCCCATTTTAAAGATGAGAACAATGAGGTTCAGAGAGATTATGAATTGTTGAGGCTGACAGTACTATCAAGTAAGATCCCGAGTGGAGGGCATCTAGCTCTGTCTACCTCAAGCTTTCTCTCTCCAGGGCCTCATGAAACTGTAGCTACAGAGTCTCTCTAAAGAAACCAGGGACCTATTTTTTTTTGTTTTTTTGTTTTTGGTCCCACCTATCTTGCTTTGTCTATTTGTTCTTAAGACCAAAATGATTCTTACTCCCAATACTCGATGACAGGTGACGTGTAGTTTGTAAAATTCTCGCCAATAAACGACTTGTTCTTTCTCAGGTTGTCTTCCAAGCAATACGGGGTGTTCCATTTCTGATGGCAGAGGGACCAGGGGAGCTCTCTTTGAAATGAGTGAAACAAGTAGTAGATGGCCCACGCCAGGATGACGATGTAATACACGTTCAGGAGGGACACAATCACAATGGAGGCATAACCGATTCCTAGAGAGAAAGAGGGAGAGAGAAGGGGAGAAGGGGAGAAGGAGAAAGAGAGAAAAAAAGAGGAAGAGAAGAAAGAAAGGGAGAGAAGAAAGGGAGAAAAGAAAGAAAAGAAGGAAGGAAAGGAGAAAGGGAGGAAGGGAGAAAGGGAGGGAGGGAGGGAGGAAGGGAGAAAGGAAGGGAGGGAGGGAGGAAGGGGGGAGGGAGGGAGGAAGAAAGGGAGGGAGGGAGGGAGAAAGAAAGGGAGGAAGAGAGGGAGGGAGAAAGGGAGAGAGAAAGGGAGGTAGGGAGGGAGAAAGGGAAGGAGAAAGGGAGGTAGGGAGGGAGAAAGGGAAGGAGAAAGGGAGGGAGGGAGGAAGGAAGGAAGGAAGGGAGGGAGGGAGGAAGGGAAGGAAGGGAAGGAAGGAAAGAAAGAAGGAAGGAAGGAAAGAAAGAAGAGAGAAGAAACAAAGAAGAGAAAGAAGAGAAAAGAAAGAAAAAGGGAAAATAATCAATTGCTGTGACTCCCTATTACCTCCAGGACCAATCAGGGACTCTCCCATTTGGCTTTTAAAATCCTTTATTACCTGACACTTTCCTACCTTCCCAGGTCTTCTGCCCCTGCCAGTCAAAGAAGATGGACTAGTTGGTCAGTATCTTAGATCCTTACCAGTTCAAAATTCTAGAATCCCAATACCAATGGCAAGATTAGACTTTCCAAAGAAAACTTTATACTGTGGAAAGAATACTACTAGCTTGCCAATAAAAGGGGATTCAACTCCCATCTCTTTCAACTACAGGTAAGTTTCTTGTCTTTGTTGTTCCTCATTTTCCTCATTTGTCACAGAAGTGGATTATACTAAATGGCAATGAAATCTCCCCAAACCCTTAGAATGTTCTCTGTGTTGTCCCTGATATGTGTACTCTTCACTGAGAAAGTAGAATTGGTCCTGGTGAGTTACCTCTTTAATCTGACTTAAAAGCCCTCCCTGCCTCAAAATGTCTCCTTCACCAGCCTACTAACGTATCTTTAAAAAAGAAAAAAAAAAATCTCACTCAGAGTCTTCTGGGGAAATGGGTATTTATGATCAGTTTGCCAATAATTATTGCTCTCTTGAAGAGAGCCTTTGACAGGGGAAGAGAGAAGGAAGGAAGCAGGATGGAAATAATAATTAATTCACCTTCACATGGAACTTTTTTTTTAAAGTGTCTTCTTATCAACAATTGAGTTGGGATAACTCAAAGTGGAACTATTAAACCCTTTTTACAGATATAGACACCGACACTTAGAGAGGAGGAAGCAGATCCCTAGATTTAGATTTCACAGATAAGTAAACTTGAGATACAACAACATGTGACTAAAAAGCCCAAAAGTCATACAGAGCCCGGATTTGAATCCAAGTCACATGCCCCCACATCAAGTACCCTTTCTACTATACCATGAGGTGCCTAAGGTCACATGGCTCTTTAGTATCAAAGCAGGTATCCAAATCGAGTGTGTCTCATTCTCATCTCAAGTGCTTTTCCTACTGTGCCAAGTTGCTTCTCAAGTGGAGCATGGAACTTAACCTTTGGCTTTAAGAGATCCACTTGAAAACAAGGGAATTTTTTTAAAGGGATCTCAGAAAAAGTGGACTTACAGGGCACTTACATGGTTAGTATTCCTAATCAACATTTCTATTTAACAAAATCAATTTAACTTGACCAAAAATGCCCCATCTTTTCCCCTGAAGTTCAGGATGAGGAACAGATAAAGTTCTGTCCTTTGTTCATTAAAATGGCAGAAAGGGAGGGGATAGAATGTAGCTCTTAATAGCTCAATCCAATACAAAAGTATTCTGGACCTAATGCAGAAATGGAGGTTCCCAATCTCTAATTCTGCGATCTGCATCAGGAGAGGATTTCAGATGCTTGTTACTTCTTCAGTTTATGGCTAAACTAGGGCAGGCATTCACTTAAGGGCACATGGTGTGCAGGGTTTGGCCTGATTGCCTGAGGTCCAAAATACAGTGGTTTCATGGTAGAATATTATGAACAAAATCCAAGAATCACAGAACTTGGGTGTCAGGGAAACTATTGAATTTCAAAACCAAAGAGGTTGAGAATCATGGGATCATAGAATCAGATTATGAAAATTTTAAGATGGTTGATTCTTTTTTTTTCTTTTTGCTGAGGCAATTGAGGTTAAGTGACTTGCCCAGGGTCACACAGCTAGGAAATGTTGTGTCTGAGTTCAGATTTGAACTCAGGTCCTCCTGACTTCAGGGCTGGTGCTCTATCCACTTCGCCACCTAGCTGCCCAGGATGGTTGATTCTTAAAAATTGGAAGAAAGCTTAAGAGGGCACTTAAGACAACTTTCCTCAAGAGAAATATCCTTCATGAGATGGGAGCAGTCAACCAGCATCTATTAGAATTTTCAGTGAAAAAGAATTCAAAATAGGATTATGACATAAAATCAAAAAGTTACCTCCCTTTTCTACACTTGCCATAGGATCTTTCTTTCTAGAATAGCCTCCTCTGACCTTATATCCAGGGCTAACACATTTTTCAAGACCCCATTCATGGAAAAAGCATGTGACATGGTGTAAGGAGCTGGATTCAAATCTAGTGCTTTGCCATGACCTTAAGCTTCTTGGACCTCAGTTTCCTCATCTGGCATATAAAGGGCTTGGATATGATGGCCTTTAAGGTGCATGCCAGCTTTAAATATATGACCTTAAATGCCTAACTCTTCCAATTTTTAGAACTCAAGGGAATGAGACACTTCCTCCTTATCCTGACTCCTGGGCCAGGTGAAGTGAATTCCTATCAGTGCAATGAGGAAAGCAGGATGGTACTGGCAAAACAATACTTAGGGACCTTGATCCTATTAACACATGCTACCCACACCCATAACTCTCTATCTAATAGCAGACTTTCTGAAATAGAACATAAGCTTCTTCAGGGAAAATATGGTTTTATTTTTGTTCCTTGTACTCTTAAAGCCTGGATCATGGTAAGAATTTAATAAATGCTTGCTGAGGGGCAACTAGGTGGTGCAGTGGATTGAGCACCAGCCCTGAAGTCAGGAGGACTTGAGTTCAAATTTGATCTCAGACACTCAGACCTAGCTGTGTGACCCTAGGCAAGTCACTTAACATCGCAATTGCCTCAGCAAAAATAAATAAATGCTTGCTGATAGGTTGATTAGCCTTGGAGTTTAGGTGAGAGTGCTATCTTGAGTCAAGAAGAGCTGTGTTCAAATCCTACACTCAAGCTAATTACTTGTTGGGCACATAATGTATTTATTCCCTTTAAGCTGCAAGCTTCATCATCTATAAATTGAAATAATAATTACATCTACTTCACGGTGTTACCATGAGGATCAAATGGAATAATAAATGCAAAATTTATCTTTGTTATTGTTCAATCATCTCAAACTTTTCATGCCCCCTTTTGGTTTTTTGTTTGTTTTGTTTTGTTTGCAAAAGTACTGGAGTGGTGTGCTATTTCCTTTTCCAGCTCATTTTTCAGAAGAGGAAACTGAGGCATTCAATTGAATTCAGTTCTTCCTGACTTCATGCCCAGTGCTCTATCCACTGTACCACACTTGCATACCCTAAAACTATCCAGAAATGTGAGCTATTATTAATAGGATTATTCTCTTCTCTTGGAATGTGTTCTTCTGGAACACATTCCCAAATGTTGTTCTTAATCTGAGGCTTTAGGGCTTTAGCCACTGCTGCTTAAACACCTTAAGGTGACCATAGATCCTAGAGCCTTTCGATAGTACTTATTTCAGTTGGACTAAAAAAAAAAAAATGATGGCAGGAGCCATCATCTCTCAAGTTGGAAGGGAAGGGGGTTACCTCTGCTTTACCAAGTGCTGCTGGATCAGTAGAAAAGGGAGATAAATTAGAAGCATGGAATGGTGGGAAGAATTTAGGAGTGGCCATCAAAAAGCCCAAGGTTCTCTAAACAGGTTTATGCCAACTTACTGACTGTAGGCAAGTCAAATTCCCCTCTGTGACTGTTTCCTACTCTGCAAAAAGGACTAGCTGATCTCCCTAGCTCCTCTCAGTTCTCAAGTCCAGGAGTTAATAACCATCCCTAGATGGCATACAAGTAAATGGTGACTTTTCATTTTTGTTACTTCCCTAAAATATTCTAACTGACAAAGGTCAGCAATATACCCATTTGCAAGGTCAAATATTTTAGAATTCCAAAGGATTATGGGAGGACTGCTTCCAAGATTGATAGCTATACAAGTAAATGGTGACTTTTCATTTTCATTGCTTCCCTAAAATATTACAACTGACAAAAGTCAGCAAAATGCCCATTTGCAAGGTCAAATACCATGGAGCTCCTAAACTGTGTCTGTAAATATGAACACACAAATATAAAATTGCCACCTGGAATTCATGGAGAGAACGTACTTTGAAGGATGGAATGCTAAGTGTGGAGGGAATGGAAGAACTCTTCCCAATTCTCCTCTCTGGCAGTTAGTAGTGCAAACCACGACTTTCCTAAATATCAATTTCCTCACTTTGAGCCCATAGCTGAATTGTGAGGAAGAAATGAAATGATGTGAATATACAGATTTTCCAAATTTTATACATCAATTGTTATCGTCTAAGACAGAAATCATTGGCTTAGTGGATGAAAAGTCCTATTTGATTAAATTCCTAACTATTGTGAGATTACTGTTATTAGGTACAGAAATAACCAAGTTATGGGGACAATCAGGTGACGATAACCCTGAATTTTCTTTCCCAATGTCCCACATTTCTCTTCCAGATCTTAAAGTGACCACCCAATAAGTAGTTTTGGGTAAATTCCTTTAATCTCCCTATATGTGAAAAAAGAGACGATCTAAATGATCTCTTAAATTTCTTTCTAATTTAAGCTCCCAGAAATCAGAACTAAAGGAGACTTATAAGAAATTGACTAGTCCAGGCTCTTCTTTTTATGGAACAAGAAAATGAGCTTCAGAGAGGAAAGTGACTTAATTAAGATCATATAGGCAATCAGCAATAAAGCTGGGATTGATGGACAGGACAAAATTGTGCCAATTTTGCTTCCTATTACGAATTCACTTTATACTGAAGCCTTGAAATTTATTTAATAATTTAATAATATAAACACACATAGACACACATATAATAGGTTACTACAAAAATGCATACATCCAAATTATATTTCCTTAGTGTGGCTTATTTACTCTGCTGTTCTTAAAGCTAACTATAGATCTTTTTTTAAATTTTTTTAAATTAAACATCCATTTGCTGTGTTAAAAGGCTACAGAAAGACCAACAGCTATTGTTGGCTTTGGGGGAAAGTTAGTTTGGTATTGGGATGTCAATAAAAGTGTAATCCATGAATCTGCTGATTTTTTTTTGATAGACTTTAGCCCAGAAAGTCAGTACAGGGATTCAGGAGGTCAGCTAGATGGTACAGTGGATAGAGTACAGTCTTGGAATCAGGAGGACCTGAATTCAAATGCAGCCTCAGACACTTAACATTTACTAGTTGTGTGATCCTGGGCAAGTCACCTAATCCTAATTCATACACACACAAACACACACACAAACACACACAAGAATATAACTGGCTTTGATGAAAACTCCATGTGACCTGGGGCAAATACCTTTCCTCGATGGGCCTGTGTACTCCACCCTCAGTATTATAATATAGGGGTTGTCATCTAAGGTTCCCTCCAGATATGATACCCTTCCAAGGGACATATATCCACATTTTAACCCACCCCCTGCTCTTATGAACTGTAGACATACAATTACTTTCCAACACCAGAAGGTAAAAGAATTAAAAGTCTGACCACAAAGTCCTTTTAAAAAATGAAAAGTGGGATCTTCAAATTCAAAATGACCTATTTCCTCCATCCATAGCTACCTTTCCAGTCTCATCTCCCCATAATCAACAGAAACACCTACCCAACACTCTCAACATAGAACATTAACTTGCTAAGCCGATACAGCCTCCACTTATCCCTTTCTACCTGTTGAAATCCCACTGATTCTTAGATTCAGCTCAAGACTCCATCTTTTCCAAGAAGCCTTCCTGAATTATCTCCAGTCTGCTTCCACCACTCTCCTAACACTTTATATGTACACAATTGCTTACTATTTTTCACATTTTACCTAGTGTCACAGTAAATTGTAAATAGAAATATTCATTTGTGTATAGATATGGAAAGCTTTATGGATTTCATAGGATTTTGATTACCATTTTTTTTCATAGATAAGGATATGGAAAGTCAGAGAGGTCATGTGGTTTGCCCAAAACCATATAACTTTGCAGGTATGGGAACCGAGTGGTCCACGTGGCCCGTATATGTGTCCCAATTCTCAGGGATAAGGACTGGATTTCTATTTGTCTTTTGATGAGAGACACATTTGTCCAATCAGCAGATTGACAACACCAGCAAGCAACCAAGAGAGGTCACTTCTTGAGAGTCCTTAGGAATTTTAGTCATACCAAAAGGCAGAACCAAGACCTCCGTCTCCTCTGTGGAATGTGCTTTATGGGGCGACTTCAACTTCTTAATAGGATGAGGCAGTTGAGGTCCACCACCCAAGAGGAGGCCATGAGTTAGGGGAGAGAGGTCACTGTTCCTGCTCTCCTTCCTGACTCCTGCTTCCTGGTATGGGATGCACCAATGCCAAGTTTTTCACCCCCTTCCCCTCCACCAACTCCCTGTCACTGAACAAGCTGCGATTTATCTCTAAAATGACTTCATTGTTTACAGTGGTTTTGTTAACTGCAGAATATTGTCTTTAGAGACACAGTTTATGGCAGCATCAGCCATTTATGCAGCCATAAAGCCAGCCCCATCTTCCATGTGGGTGGTTTGCTCAGGCACCTCTACGAGGTAATTAAATCAAACATTTTCAACCAAAATGGATTGCAGAATTTCACAGATTTGGAATGGGAAGGAAACCTTAGGAGATCGTGGGATCAAGGGTTTAGAATTGGAAAGGACCTTAGAGCTCTGTTTCAAATCCCATTTTACAGATAGAGAAACAGATCCAGAGAGGTGAGATGATTTGCCCAGCTAGGATCACACCAGCAAACAGCAAAAGCTGATATTGAGGATTAAATTATCCTCTGGTTTCAAATCAGTTCTCTTTCAACTGTACCCATTCATCAGTGTGTTACTAGACAGATACTGCTTTTCTTATGATCTTCCAAAGAAGAGACTATTCGTTTTTTATAGCCTTTTCCTCAGTAGATTTCTATAAAATTGAATTGCCCAGACAACTGATCTCACTTGAGGGGTGATTAAAGGCCAAAAATATGGAATCACTTTTTTTTTTGAGCTGGGAGCAGGGAAGAAGAGGAGTGGGTGAGTGGGTCACAAAACCACAATAAAAGTTTCTCTCTAGGTCTAAAAATGACTTTCCTACTTAAGAAGAGCAACATAATATCATTGCTAATTGACTTTATTCATTTAACTGGGCATTCAGCAGAGGACATTCAAGGAGCCCTTTGTAGGTTGGTTAAGCCAATGGATTCCTCTTGTAATGAGATTTTTAAATGCATTACATAAAATGGTTGGTTTTGCAATGGAAACCAGTTATATTGGTGGGGAAAAATGGTCTGTGTATGTGTGTGTATACATACACACACACACACACACACACATATATATATATATGCATATAAAATTTTTAAAGGTCATAGATCTCAGTTCAAAAACCCTGTTGTTCTAGAGCACTTATCCTCAAATTGGTCAAACAACAGCTGATACTTTAATGTCAGCAATATCACCTTTGATGTTTGAGAATTACCTTGGGAGTTAAGTGATACAGATTTTATCATTACCATTTTAACAGTGAGAAAAACTGAGGTTTTGAGAAGGGATGACTTGTCTGTAATAACACTGCCAGCAAGTAAGTGCCCAAAGCTGGATTTGAAACTGGGCCTACCTGGACCTAGATCCATTCTATGTACCACAGATCCTGATTTTCTCTTGATTCTCAGTTGTTAATGGGACTTCCAGCTCTGGGAATGTGGTCAGTTTAACACCTGAGAATTCCACTCAATCTGAGCTTCTTGACTTGGACCAAATGCTTTGTCAAGAGTTCTGCAGCTCACCTGACCTTTTTTCTATTGTAGCCTCATCTTTTCTTGTCTATATCAAAGGAGCTGCTATAAATTATTAACTCTGAGTCAGTTCAGATTTCAGTGATCCATATATTCTTATAACCTTTTATACATTTTAAAGGGCTTTCTCATCTCATTTCATGTATCATTCCCAGAATGCTAAATGTATCCTATCCCATGCTTCTCCCACTGTGAGGAGCCAAGGTGGAAATTGTTATGAAAGAGGACATAACTGTTGGAGTTGTGAACTGATGCAATTATTCTGGAGAATAATTTGAAACTATGCCCAAAGAACTATAAAAATGCACATACTCTTTGATCCAGCAAAATCACTAATAAGTCTGTATCCTAAAGAGATTTTTTAAAATAGGGGAAAGGATGTATCTGTACAAAAATATTTAGAGCTGTGCTTTTTGTGGTGGCAAAGAAATTGAAGGTATGTCCATTAATTGGGGAATAGCTGAATAAGTTGTGGCATGTGATTATAATGGAATACTATTATGCTATAAGAAATGATAAGCAAAATGCTTTCAGAAAAAAATTGGAAAAGACATGAATTCATGTAAAGTGAAGTGAGCAGAAACAAGAGATCATTGTACATAACAGCAATACTGAACACTAATCAACTGTGAATGACTTGGCTATTCTTAGCACTACAATAATCTTAGACAATTCCAGATAAAAATGATAAAAAACGCTATCTGCCTCCAGAGAAAGAAGTGACGGAGTATGAATGCAGTAGAAGCATACTATTTTTTACTTTATTTTTTATGTTTTTTTTGATCTGTATTTTCTTTCACAACATGACCAATATGAAAATGTTTTGCATGACCACATATGTAAAACCTATATCAAATTGCTTACCATCCCAGAAAGGGAAGATGGGAAGGGAGGGAGAGGATTTGGAAAACAAAAATTTTTTAAATGAATGTTAAAAATTGCTTTTACTTGTAATTAGGGGCTAAGATTTCATTAAATAAATTAAAGGGAGCACTGTGCTATGAAAATGGTGCTAAATTTTAGAGGTAGAGAACCTGGGTTCAAATTTTCTCTCTTACTAGCTGTTTGATCTTGGGCATGGAAGTTATTTAACCTCTGTAGGCCTCAGTTACTTCCTCCTTAAAATAAAGGGACTGGACACGGAAAATTACAGATTTAGAACTAGAAGATCCTTGGATGTCCCTCAGTTTACAGAAGAGGAAACTGAAGTCCAAAGAGTAAATGTCTGAGGTAGGATTTAAAATCAGGTATTTTCTGACTCCAGGTCCAAGAGTCAATCTATTATTCTACTCTGCCTGCCCTCTGAATAACCTCTAAAGTTCTTTCCAACTCTTAAAATAATGATCCTACGATTCAAATCTTAAAGAGGTATAAGCATTGACCTATCACAGGGCCCAAACTCCAATCCCAAATCACTAACCCATAAATGAAAGTAAACTGCCTTACCGAGCACTATTCTAAGTCACAGATCCAGCAAGACATGGCTCTGTGGAAGATTACACAACTAGGAGCTGGAAAGCCTAGGTTCTAATTTCTGGCAGAATAACTGAGCAGATCTCTTCCTCTTTGAGGGCCTTTGTTTCTGCTTATCTGTAAAAATGAATAAGTTGAGTGAAATGGTTGCTAAAATTCCTACCCATCCTTAATCTATTTTCTTTTCAATGCTATTGGGGAAGAATGACTTTCCTAAGGAACACAATGGTGTTCTTCAGACCCTGCTAAAACCAGAATACTCACCACTAAAAAGAGGGCAGATCTTTTCCCAGCAAGTAATTCCACCTTCAGAGGTATACTGGCCTATGACAACCTCCAGGAAAAATACAGGCAAGCCACCTCCAAACAAGAAAATGAAGTAAGGTACAAGAAATGCACCTGTAGAGAGAACATAAAGAGAGGTTGGTCTCCATCAGCAGGTCACAGGAATTCTGGAAGTTGGTTCAAGCATGCTAAGGTCTCCTGATCAAGAAAAGACCATCTTACATGGAGGGGGGCAGTTTATGAAGGGTTATGATGACTAGTAAGTAGGCAGAGCTGTTGAACACCAGCCAATCCTTCAAATTCCTTGCAAAGTTCAAGGATGTCCCCAAAATGGGAATATTCTGCTTTTTTTCTCCTAGCCAGTCCTTGGAATACATAAAAGCTCATTTCTCAATCAATAATGACCACTGATTTCCCAAGGCTACATTCCTAACTTGTACGTCCATGGCATTTGGAGGTCTCTAAAGTCCTTACCTCAGAACAGCCAACAGTAAATTAGTTGAGATAATAATTGTGAAGTATTTAACAAGGTGCCTGTCACATAGTAAGCACTAGATAAATGTAAGCCATTATTATATTGCTGATCCTTATTTTACCAATAAGGAAAGCTATACTGCCATCCCCAACACCAATGAACAAATGCCCAAATGGGTTGTTGGGTATATCTCACCTAAACTAATTGGCAAGGAGAAAGGCCTTTGCCTATATCAGATGTGATTTGAAGGCCACCCAGAAGATGCCCCTTGCTCCAAAGTTTCTTCTTAGCACATCTGTCCCTCAATTTAAAACTCTACCATTAAAGATTCATTCCTTTAAGTTAACAAACTCCTCTTTTAAGATGCTGATAACTCTGAGGAGAAATAATACATTGAGCTGGTTATTACTTATTTGTATTGTATTTTGAATTAATTTATTCTATCCTTTCCTCTTGAGAGTGAATTCAGATCTCTACTGGGAATATAAACTTTGAAGAAAAATGAAAAAAAGTTAGAACATTGAAGTACCTCTACAGAAATAATATTTATGATATTATCATCTCACTTTCAGATAACACAAACAGGATAACAAAAACATAAGGAAATGAATGGCAACATCCAAAAAGATCTTCACATATTAGGGCATTGAGCCAAATCGAATGAGATTTAATACTAACAAATATAAAGTGTTCCACTTGGGTTCAAGAAACAAACTTCCCAAATATCAGATGGGAAAGTTTTAACCTCATCAATATTGATTTGTCAGACTACAAGCTGGGGAGGTTAAAGGATTGAAAACTTTGAGAGTCAACAGTGGGACAGGACAATCAATAAAGTTGATGCAATTCATCAAGAGGTCAAGTGAATGCCGTGTTCAATCCTTGGCACATATTTTATTTACAAAGTCAGTGGCTAGAAAAAGGCAGGTGAAGAGGGAAGGGAAGAGGAAAGGCCCAGTTTCACACCAACATAATTTCTTTTATTTCTCTTACTAAGGCATTTATTTACTACATAATACTTACCTCCGCCATTTTTATAGCAGAGATATGGGAAACGCCAGACGTTACCTAAGCCGATAAAACCACCCGCCACGGACAGCAGAAAGTCAATCTTGCTTGACCACTTTTCCCTCTGTGGTTGCTTCCCTTCAGCCTCATCCTCAGGCCGGGTTCCTGGACTCTTGCCAGGGGAAGGCTTTAAGATGTCCTTGTGAAAATCTTTCAAACACTGAAGCTTTTCCTTGGTTGCCATTCTTTTGACTTCTAGAGGTGGGAAAAAAAAGAAAAAGTATGTGAATTTAAGCAGAACATGTGAAGACTATTACAGAACCTTATAATGGTATCTTCCCTCCCTCCCTACAATAGACCTCCATTCACCATATACATATATTCAAACAATTGGGAGTGATAAGGATTTTTACAAATAAATCTTAATATATTACAGAATCACAGAATGTCGCTCTCCTTCGCTATCTCCCACATGAACATAAAGCAGGATTTAGCCAGAACATTTTCAGAGTCTTATAGAATTTCAGAATATCCGAGATATGTTCTCAAGCTACTAAAAACTGAAATGGAGAAATAATATAATAAATGAATGCATGCGTGTGTAGATAAAAGCTCTTGTCTATGTGTGTGTGCATATGCATCTAGCTAGTAATTCATATAATAGTGTTCCTCATCCAAGGTTACTGTCTGTCTGCTTCCTATATGCCTTCTATAAAGTTACATCTATACAATGCCTGCTCTATTACATCCTTGAGGGCAGGAACTGCTTATTTTTGTCTTTGCAATTCCTGAGTTTAGTACAAAGTTTCCTCCAAGGGCCAGAGTACCAGGCACCAGGCTGCTTTCTCATCCATAAACTCTTACAGAGTAAGTTTGGGGGGACTTTACAGGATGTCTGGAACCTGCCCAAAGGTAAGAAGTCCCATGCTTAGAGTTCCTACCAGCCACCCTCCTTCCCATTCACTACAGGCAAGAGCAGGCCTTTCACCCAGAACTTTGGAACTTCAGACTGTTATTCCTTCTGATATCACATGGCTTTAAGTCTCAGAGCATCCCTGAACAGTGGACTTGGTTCACGAAGCTGGAATAACAAGGGACCTCAGAGGACACATCTAGTTTGATCCCTTCATTTCACAAATGAAACTACAGACCAAGGACTGAATCCATGTCCTGGAGGTAATACCACCTCCACCAAGGGACCTGCAAGATCCCTGAGTTAAATTTCCTCACTTTAGAGATAAGGAAATGGAAGTCCAGAAAGAAGGGAGAAAAGGGAGATGGAATTCACTCAAGTGCTTAATACAAATGCTGTAGGAGATCAGGAGGAAATGTCTTCATGGAGGATATAAAGTTCCAGCAACAGAATGTGAGTCCAAGAGATAGGAGCCCACTGCTCCCATCAGGAAAAAGAGGCTTACATAGTGTTAAAGTTAGATACTCCTCCGATCCCCCCTCTTCCTTATCCTGTGAATGCTGGGGAACTGGGAAAGGGAAGAGGAACATTAGTAGGGACGGATGCTCTCCTTTGAAAGGAAAGAATCACCCCTGGACTTGAGTCAGACCTGAGCAAGACAGGTAAGAGAGATTAAATGATAAATCAGAAATCAGAAGACTCCAGTTCAAATCCCAGTTCCCTTGCTGAATACTTATGACTCTTTGAGCCAATTATTGAAACCTTCTGAGCCTCAATTGGACCAACTCTCCACTGAGGTTCTTTTCAGCTCTAAAGCTATGATTGTGGGATGCTCTAAGATTCAGGAATGGGGAGGAAGAATCAGTTCATTCTGTTTGGAAGGCTGGGAGTCAAAGGTTCAGGGATTTGACCTTGGGATTCACTGAACGACTGGTCAAAGACACACAAGATCAATCAATCTAAAAGCCTGTGGCTCTGCAAGGGAATAAAAGAATGGGAAAAGAGTCATTTAGTGGGGACTGAGGCGAAGGCTATCTGTCTCTAAGGTCCATTCCTCATAATTATTTGCTGCAGCATATAAATTAACCAAGAAATTCAATTAGCTTCCCCCTTCCTTCCCAGGCCCCTTAAAATATTCCTGCATTTTATCATCCCATTTCACTGAGTTTTTCTAATTTGGGAACTTTGGGAAGTTACAGCAGAGGATGTATAGAAATGGGGCTGAATAGAGTCATTGCAGAGAAGGCTTTGGGGAAAGACACAAGAGCCATGTTCTGAAATTAACATTTTCTTCTGCAGACAGGGCTGAATTCAATGGGGCCAGCTCTCAATGGGCCAAAGGAGATTTGAGGATCCTGAGCAGCTTGTACATCCTGAGCCATTGTGAAACGTCAGTGACATTTGAGTCGTGTTCCATTGGTGGCAGCTACATTGAAGCCTGCTTGTACAGGAATCTCTAAAAAGGAAGTGAAATCCTTCACCAGGGACAGAAGGGAATATCCTCACATATGGATAAAACTCAAAAAGAGACCTTTTTGCTTGTGAAAGTCAAGATCCAGAGGCTCTGCTGTTACACTAAATCATTCTATTCTAATTTTCTCACATTCTCATTGGATTACAGTTTTGGAAGTAGAAGAGTCTTAAAGGCCATCTACTTCAAATCCCTCCACTTATAAAACAGGAAACAGAAACTGGAGGCTTAAGAGATGGTGATTGATTGGCCAAAAGGCACACAAGTAATGGGATTCTAAACCAGGTCTGTTTTCTCACCATACCATGATGACTCTCAAGGGTGATCCTTGAGATCTATATTCTCTTTAAAAATATAGATTTCATTTTAAACTAGATTAGAGAAAACCAAAGTACTTGGATGACTTTTTTTTAATAATCATAGAATTTTAGAATTAGTTCCTTGTCTTATTTTATAGAGCAAAAAACAGAGGTATCCTGGAGGTAATTTTTAAAGTACTAATAAAGACCAAATTGGAAAGGAATGACTTCCCTGAAGTCACAACATGAACAAGTCAGAGAAAGCAGCAATTTAAGAGATCATCTCATCTGGTAGCTAGATGATATAGTGAAGAAGCACCAGTACTGCAGTCAGAAGATCTGAGTTCAAATCCAGCCTCAGGCACTTACTATGTATGATCCTGAGCAAGTCACTTAACTTTGATTTAGTTTCTTTATCAGTAAAATGAGCTGGAGAGAAAAATGGCAAAAACCACTCCAGTATCATTGCCAAGAAAAACCCCAAAGGGGTCACAGAGAATCAGCTATGACCAAAAATGACCAAACAGCAACAATAAAGCCTAACACACACCTTAACTCTACAGCATCCTCAAAAAGTCATCGCTGTAGATTTCCAGAGATGGATCACCCTCAACTTTCTAAGGTAGCCCATTGTATTTTAGAGTGACTCATTATGAATTAACTTAAGTTACTTTAAGAACCTACTTTTCTTTACCATTTACCCATTATTTTGAGTTCAGCTCTAAGGTCCAGCAAACTCTTCCACCAGTAGCCTTCTCTTGAAATACACCTACTTTGTTCCTTATAATTTTCCCCCCAATCTCAATATCCCAGTTCCTCCTAGCAGCAGTGGCGACTATTCATTGGCTCTTCCTACTCCCAACCCAGTGCAGCATCCCAAACACCATACTGTCCCTTTGATCCAAGAACAGCAATTTGTCTACAGCTCATTCTCACTAAAACTCACCCTCCCAAACAAGATAAGTTTCTGAACCAAATTCTTGCTGAATTGCATTACTGAAACATGAAGCATAAGCTAATGAAGAAGAATGAAGGGTGTCTCTACTTGAGGTGATTGGGTGGGGAGAAAGAAGAAAATAGAGGTCATTCAATGAAAAACATCTTTATTATTAAGGACCTGGAGTCCCACATCCTCCAATTATACTCTATTGAGTAATGCCACAATGGTACTTAAGAGATAACAATCAAATGGTCAGAAGGAGATGTTAAAACAATACTCCGACACCGCCCAGATCAGACCAGAAGAATGATGGGTTATTTTTACAGTATCAATTAGTGCAGGCAGAATCCAAAAGTCAAACTCCCTTGTATCCCCCCCCCAAGGGGATAAAGGAAAATAAAAGCCTGGGATTCCAAAGTGAAGTGATTCCAACACGGAGACACACGTCTGCCTTCCAGGAGACAAAGGTTTGGCCCCTCAATTTCAGGAAATCTTGCCTGGGTCTGCTCCATAGCAGATAGCAAAACAATCACAATCTCTATGAGCTCAAGAGAGCTTTGAAGGCAAAGGAAGAAGCCAAACTTCCCCACACAGATCCCTGAAGCCCCCAGAGGAAGAAGGTGAAAGGGGGAAAATGCGATTCTTTTTTCTATTTTTCCTTCTTTGCTCTCAGTACATACTCCCTTTTCCCTTGGGATTTTACCAAGTGTTCTTTCCTCGCTTCCCATCTCCTCCCTGACTGTTCTCACCAGGATCTAAGTCTCCTGTATAAGACACTTACTGCCAATATTACAGAGCCATCATTTGTGATTTCTGGACTGGAGCAAGGGCAGGAGAGAAGGGACAGTGGCAGGCTTACCTAGAGAGGTGGGGGGCTGCTAAATGGAGATGATGAAATAAATGCTACCATCACTGTCAGCTCCCAGGATGGAACCATCAACATCTCCTAAATTTTCTGCTCTAATCACCCCACCTTTCTTCTGGCTCGATACTACCATTTCATTGACGATGCCAACTTAATCCATTATATCCAAGACTATCTCCAGTTGTCTTGAACTATAGCTTGTCACTGGACCCAGATGGCTCTGGAGTGGGAAATGAAGCATGTGACCTTACCTAGCCCTCCCTCACTTATATCCTCCCTTCCTTACATGCTTACATCCTTGCTTGCATGTCATGGCATCCCCTCCCTGAAGTCATGGTTCTCTTTGAGAATGAAGGACAAACAACAATAACAATACAGGATTCTAAGATTAAAACCCTAGTGATCAAATCCCTGGGGAAACTAGGGGGTGTAGTAGATAGGATGCTGGGCTTGGAATCAAGAAGTCATCTTCTGGAGTTCAAATTTCTCACTTACTATGTGACTCCAGGCAAGTCACTTACCCCTGTTTACCTCAGTTTCCTCCTCTGTAAAATGAGCCAGAGAAGGAAATGGCAAATCATGCCAGTATCTTTGCCAAGAATACCTCAAATGGGATCACCAAGAGAACTGAAAAAACTAAAGAATGATCACGCTCCTTTGTTAATTTAAATTTTTAATATAATTTTCTTATTTTGCCTTTTTTAAACTAAGAAGCATTCACTTACCCTCTTCCCTCAATTGAAAATAAAAGTGTTTTAAATAAAATAACCCCCAAATCCTTGATATAAATATGTATAGACACAAGCAAAACAAATCTCCATATTGGTATTTCCCGAAATGGATGTGCTCCTTCAGTCCACTGAGTCCACCACCTCTCTCCCAGGAGGTGACCTTCCCTTCATTTTAGACATGAAGGATTTAAGATCCAGTAAAGGGACTTCTCCAGTTGCACAGTAACAGAGATGCTCCTTTGACTCAAACTTCATCATTCTTTCACTAAATCAAGTCACCTCCTTTTGTACTCTCAGCTAATGAGAAAATACAAAGCACCCACCCCTAAGGTTCCTGGCCTTCAGGCCACTTCGTTTTTAAGGTTCAACTTGAGACTTTCTGCCCCTCTCCCATCTGAAGATATTCACAAAACCAGCATGCCTCATGACCTTGGCCATGTTAAATTACCTTACTTCCCCAGGCTTCCATTTTCTTGCCTATAAAATCAAGCTCTAAAAAAATAAATTCAGGCTCATAAACTCCAAAGCTAGAAAGTATCTTAAGGGTCATTTAGTCCAACCATTTCTACAGTCAAAGAGAACAAAGCCCAGAGAGATTTAAGTGTTTGACCTAACTGGGATTCAAATCCAGAGGTTCCCACTCCAAAGCCAACGTTTTTTCCCCCCAGTATACAATACTGCCATTGACAAGGTGATGAAAAGAAACTGAGGCATTAGCCACCCCAGCCTTCCCAAGGCTCATGGACTAACAAAACAGGCCAATATATTGGTGAGTCAATGCCAAAACTCACTGTGTTCTCCTAGCCCTTAATCCAATGTTCAAATAGGCTGCATTTTTCTAATAATGGGATGTCGTTAGGTAGTGCTGTCTGTGGATAGAACTTTAGACCTGACATCAGGAAGTTCCAAGTTCAAAGCCTGCCTCACATATCTACTTAATAGCTGGGGAACCCCTAAACTCTAATTGTCTCTGCTTCCTCATTGATAAAATAAAAATAATAGCCACTACCTCCCAGGGTTATCATGAGGATAAGATATATTTGTAAAGCACTCTGTAAATCTTAAATGCTAGCTATTAATATTTAATAAAATTAAATTATTAATGATATTATTATTATTAAAGAAAGAACCTGGGAAAAAACCCTAAAATATAAAGCAAAAGAAGAGTTCCTGTCCCAAGTGCTATGTGACTGGGGTAAATTCCCTTTTCTCCTTTGTTATCAGTTTCTCCTTCTGTAAAGTGAGGGGGGTTAACAAAGGCTCTCTAGGGACCTTACTAGGTTTAACATTGCTTGCATGGCATTTTTTACTTGAAAGATCCCCAACGACTTAAATTTTAAGTAATGACAGTAAGTGGGTGCAAATTGCCAATACCTTAGAGAAGAGAATTGGAGGGAAAAAATGCCATCTCAATCATCCTATTTTCTAACTGCTCTCCATCAACACCAAAAATAGGTCCTTCTGTTACACAATGGTGGGCCCCATCCTACTCCTCCTCCTCCTCCTCTTCCTCCCCCTCATACTCCTCCTCCCGCATGTAGTCAGAAACAAAAAGTAATTAAAAAGTCATCTTACTGCAGCTTCCCACAGCTCTGCTACTGATTTACTGATCCTCATAATCCCTGGGAAGAGAATAAAACACATGAGAGCTGGAAGGGAATTTTGAGGTCAACTAATCTTAGCCCACTCATTCCACAGAAGTACAAATTGAGGACTTAAGAAGGGATGTGACCCCCTTCAATAAATCAATGGTAACACTAAGTTCCTGACTAATAGTAATTATAGTTTACATGTAGATCATGCTTTGGAAAGTTTACATACAATTAATTACCTTGATCTTCACGATAAATGACTTTGAACAAGTTCATTCTCCCCTTTGAAGTCTAATAAGGAAAACTGAGGCAGGCAACAATCAAGTAACTTGTCCACAATCTAAAGCAGAATTTTATCTTGTGTCTTCCTGACTCCAAACAATCCTAGCTGTTCTGCCCGTTCATTCCCCATTAATGTGTTCAATAGTTTTGAGAATGCATTTTCCTCATTACTGAGGGCATTTTTGTTTGCCATTGGCTGTACCAAGTTGAAGTCATAAGTAAAATAACTGAAGCTCCCACCATTTGTAAAAATTAAGATCCTTCAGCTTTTCCACCTCATGTATCTGCATTTCAGGACAAAGTGATCCCATTACTAGTCCTGTTCCCGTTAAGAAGAATATTCATAGCCCAGTCCACTTTCATTAAATGATCTATCTTGAAGTTGAAAATGGCTTCTAAAAATCTCTTCTTCAGGGTCCCACATCCCACTGTAGATGAGGACTTTTATTCTCCTTTGTAATACTAAGCTTCATATAGAAGAGATTTTTTTCCTCTTAGGGGGAGAAATGGGGTAAAATTTGTCCAGGTCCCTGGGGTTTTTGCATAACTACTACAATTCTCCAGTTCACAACTTGAGCTTTGGATATGTCTCTCCTTTCCATATCAGGGCCCACCTGATGAGTCCATCTGCTCACTTCCAACTTTGCCTGCTGGTTCCTTCGACAGTATCTTACATGGCAGCAGTGTCTCTGAAATCTTGGCCAGGAAAGGCTTAGAAACAAGTACCCTTTTACACACACTCTAGAATCATGCCATTTCCCAGCTGTTCTCCAGCTAGAAACTGAGCTATTTTCCTTGGCAGAAATCCCAGAGTTACTTTGCAGTTACTAAAATATATAATTCTTCATTTTTAGAGTCTTCTCTCCATGTATTAGCATTCACAAGAAATTTTCAAAGAACCAAGAAAAAATTCAAAGGAATGGAGAGGGTAGAGAGAGCAAATCTCCTCATCCACTTAAAATCACAGTCTTAGGGCCAGGAGGGACCTTGGAGCTCCTTTTGTCTAATTCTCTCATTTTATAGAAGGGGAAATAACTAGACCCCAAAGGGATAAAGGAACTAGTGCAGTCACCCTGCTAGTTAATGTGAGATTCAGTTTCCTGATTCCTGAGGCAGTAATGTCTTTCTATACCAAATTCCCTCTATTAAATAAATAAATAGATAGATAGATAGATAGATGAATAAATAAATAAATAAATAAATAAATAAATAAGTAGATAGATAGATAGATAGATAGATAGATAGATAGATAGATAGATAGATA
>JAJPUD010016490.1:0-29592 GCA_023553655.1 Myrmecobius fasciatus
GCTGGGAAAATTGGAAACTAGTGTGGAAGAAATTAGGGTTTGACCCACACCTAACACCACATACCAAGATAAAAACTAAATGGGTTCATCATCTAGGTATAAAGAATGATATTGTAAGCAAATTAGAAGAACGTAGTATAGTTTTCCTCTCAGACCTGTGGAGATGGAATAAATTTATGTCCAAAGAAGATCTGGAAGTCCTAATTGAACACCAGATGGATAATTTTGATTATATTAAGTTAAAAAGTTTCTGCACAAATAAAACTAATGCAGACAAGATTAGGAGGGAAGCATCAAATTGGGAAATCATCTTTACATTTAAGGGTTCTGATAAAGGCCTCATTTCTGAAATATATAGAGAATTGTCTCATATATATAAGAATTCAAGCCACTCTTCAATAGATAAGTGGTCAAGGGATATGAATAGACAATTTTCAGATGATGAAATTAAAACCATCTCTAGTCATATGAAAAGTTGCTCCAAATTACTATTGATCAGAAAAATGCAAATTAAGACAACTCTGAGGTACCACTACACACCTGTCAGATTGGCTAAAATGACAGGAAAAGATAACGATGAATGCTGGAGGGGATGTGGGAAAGCTGAGACTCTAATACATTGTTGGTGGAACTGTGAACGGATCCAACCATTCTGGAGAGCAATTTGGAGCTATGCTCAAAACGTTGTCAAACTGTGCATACCCTTTGACCCAGTAGTGTTTCTATTGGGCCTATATCCTAAAGAGATCTTAGAGAAGGGAAAGGGCCCCACATGTGCAAGAATGTTTGTGGCAGCCCTTTTTGTAGTGGCTAGAACCTGGAAACTGAATGGATGTTCATCAATTGGAGAGTGGCTGAATAAATTATGGTATATGAATGTTATGGAATATTATTGCTCTGTAAGAAACGACCAGCAGGATGATTTCAGAGAGGCCTGGAGAGACTTGCATGAACTGATGCTGAGTGAAACAAGCAGAACCAGGAGATCATTATACACAGCAACAACAATATTACATGATGATCAATTCTGATGGACATGGCTCTCTGCAACAAAGAATTGTCTCAAACCAGTTCCAATTGTTCACTGAAGAAGACCATATACACCCATATGAAATATGGACTACAACATAACATTTTCATGCTCTCTATTGAGGTTTGCTTGCATTGTGTTTCCTTTCTCTGATTTTCTTTTTTTTTTCTTGTAGATAGGATTTTTCTTGCACAACTTGTCAAGTATTTCAACATTATTAACATGTAGTGGACTTCCTGCCATCTAGGGGAGGGGAGGAGACTGGGAGTAAAATTTGTAACGGAACGCTTTGTAAGGGTCAATGTTGTCGAACTACCCATACATATATTATTCAAATAAAAAGCTTTAATTTAAAAAAAAAGAATTATTTGCCATCTAGGGAGGGAGTGAAGGAAAAGAAGGGAAAAAATTGGAACACAACATTATGCAAAGGTGGATGTTGAAAATTATCCATGCATATGTTCTGAAAATAAAAAAGCCTTAATAAAAAATTTATGTCAAAAAAGAAGAAAAGTACACAGCATCATACAAACCTCAGTTTAAGCTTTTATAAGCTATTGTGTGATAGGTATCTAAATTTGTTTAGGTTTAGCACCTTCTTATCCAGAAAGTCTTTTCTAATTACTCAAAATCCCATCAGTTCCTGTGTCTGAATGCAACTGAAACAAACAGAAGAGACTAGATCTTTTTAAAGAATTGATCTCTCTGAAAATATGCAAGAAAGAAATATCTTTTATTAATCTAAAGCTGTCAGGTTTCCCCATTTTCTCCCACCTGAGACTTCCCCCCAGGGGGACTTCTGACCACTAGCTTACTGAAATGTCTGTTATTCATGATAATGGTGGGAAGTGTAATAGATGAAACATGACAACTGGAATATTAGATAGATGGCCGAAAAGATCTGCTTGATAGTTATTTTCTGCTAGTTGGAATGGAAAGTATTAACAACAAAGTATGAATAGAATTGGAGCAGAAGCCAAACAATTGGTGAAATGACTTTCTGGTAAATAAGCAAGCAATGATTCCTTCGATACCAAAGCTCATAGTACCAAATACCCAATATGAAGTTCATTGCTTTCAGGCAAGAGGAGGTGAATGGAGGGAACCAAAAGCAAAGCAGTGGTGCCTCTATGAAATCCAAAATCTACACAAAATTAAAATTCTTCTAAATATTTGATTTGTAAGAGGACTATTATTCTTTTCCAATTTCACTTCATAAGATATACAAATAAAAAAATAACGTAAAGATAAACAATAAACTTTCTTCATGCAGTGGAATAGAAAGTAGTATAACAATGCAGATCTGGGAATAAAAGCCAACACCAGATTGAACTCTTCCATTTGAATTACTCAGAAAGGGACCAGCTGGTACATCACTGTTTACCTGATTGGGGCTTTTACATTTATCTTTAGGAAAATTCCTTTGCAAAAATTCATGTACAGCTCCTACCTATGCACTCAATATTTCAGAAGCCTAGGACTTTTACTCTCTCAAAAGAATCTAGGATTTTTCTGTATAATTTTTGTCCTTAAGTTTCTGTACAACATTAAATATTATCTTTTTTTTCTATTTGAAAAGCTTTCCTATTAATGGCATTTCAGAGCCATTCAGATAAAGTGCTTCCCCAGTCCCTATGAAAAGCCTGGGATGAGGCTGTCAGGAGCAATAAGTGAGCACAGAAGCTTCAATTGTGGAGAATAAGTTTTCCCATCAAAATGTGGAGAGAACCCAGTTAATATCTTGGCATTATTCACAGAAAAGAGGCAATTAGCTTTATAGTATTAGATGATAACAGAATAGATAGTCAGATTCCTACCTACTTACTATCCCCCTCACATTGATGCATTTCCCTGAAGAATCTGGGTTTGAATAGATAGAGAGAGGTTCCAGTTGGAAGCTAATTCACTCAAAGAAGAAAGAATGAGCTGAAGGAGGTACTAAAAAATCTTCTAGGAATTTATTAGGTAAGCACAATGTGGACTGGAACACAAGAAGTAAGCTCTATGAAAAATGAAGATAAACTCCAAACAAAAGCAACAAAAGGTCAGAATTCTTTTTTCCTGGATTCTTCTGTCCCCATGTCAGGCACCATAGAGCAAATTGACCAATTACCAAACTGAGAAAATGTATTAGAGGAACATTCTTTATTTTTGTACTGACTTCACTACTAATTCATGTATGCGACTTCAACTGGACTCTATTGCCACATACTAATACATTTTTCATTTGCTTGTTTTGTTTATTAAATAGATGCTGAGGTTTTACAGACATATTTTGTTTTTACCCCAACTGTATTTCCCAATGTACTCTTTCTTTCCTACCATCCCCCTCATCTGTAATAACAAAAAATAAAAGTTCAGCAAAAATACATTGAAAAAATTTGACTTTCTATGAATGTTCCAAATCCATAGTCTCTTATCTCTAAAAAATGGAGATGTACTTTCAGATATCTTCCTTGGGGAAAAATTTGTTCATTATAATTTCATCACACTTGGTTTAGATTTTGTTATTGTGTTTCTTTCCACTTACATTGTTGTAATTTTTTTGTTGTTTCTGTCTAATCTCTCTCCTTTTAAATGCTCAGCTTCCATAAAGAGGTAGGGTAGCCAGATGGTATTGTAGAGAGAGTGCTGAGACTGAAGTTAGGAAGATTGGAGATCAAATACAACAACAAACACCAACTGTGTGACCCTGGGCAAGTCACTTAATCCTGTTTGCCTCAGTTTCCTCATCTGTAAAATGAGATGGAAAATGGCAAACAACTCTAGTATCTTTACCAAGAAAACCCCAGATGAGGTCTTTGGATACTACTAAAAACAACTGAACAACATCAGAATACTCCCTGCTTCATTTCCCAACACCCATTTATTCTCCACAATCCAGCTCCCTCTTTACAACTCTCTCGGAATTGCTCTCTCCAAGGTTACCATTGTTAATTTTCAAATTCTTGCCCCTTTTCTCAAGCCTCTTCTTCTGTCTATATTCTTTCTCTTCCCTTGAATTCTCTGAATGCTTATTTTTCCCATGATTCTCTGCCTATTTATTTGACAGGTGGTTCTCTATATTCTTTGTTCCTATTTGTCTACTAAATGTTAGACAAGGGATAGTGGGAAAATGGTAGAATGTTGGGACAAAGATGATCCCAGATCCACAGCATGTTCTCTGTGGGACATAGGAATACTACATTAATAGGCCATAGAATAAATCATCTCTAGATTCTTTCACTCAACCCCAAAATCCACAAAAATTTCACCTCCTTCCTATTTCCATTCTTTTGGAGATCCTGGGAAAGATTAGCCTCAGAACAAGATTGAAAGAAAAGAGTGAGAGGGAATATTTTTTATTCATTTATAGAGGGTCTAAGGTATCATGTACTGTGCTAAGTGCTTTTTACAAGTATCTTCATGACCATCTTGAGAGGTAGCTGTTCAGTTAATTTTCCAGTTTTTCAGTTGTGTCTGACTTTTTGTGATCCCCTTGGGTATTTTCTTTGGCAAAGACACTGGAATGGTTTGTCATTTCCTTTTCAATTCATTTTACACAAGAGGAAACTGAGACAAACAGAGTTAAGTGACTTGCACAGGAGTCACACAATTAGTAATAAAAAATATATGAGGCCAAATTTGATCTCAGGTTTTCTTGCCCAAAACCCTATTATCTATGCCCTATAGTTGTACCATTTACTCTGAAAGGTAAAGTCTAGTATTATCCCTATTTTACAGTTGAGGAAAATGAAGGAAACAAATATTAAGTGACTTGTCCAGCATCACTTTGGGACATCATGGGTGCATTTAGTATAGTCCAAACAGTTCTTAAAGCTTGTAGTGGAGACCTAGTTAGTAAGTATCTGAATCTAGATATGAATTTGTCTTCCTGATGTCAGTCCCAGCTCACCATGCTATAAACTACTTCCTAAAATGAGAGTCAAGGACAGAAAAGGAGTATCAGGAAGAACCCAAAGAATCTTGAAAATGTCTTTAGTGCTCCCTGCCTAAGAATTTGGTAGCACAGGCTCCAATTGCCCCAGCCTATTGATTACAGAAGAGTGCTTTTGAAGCATTATGGTTGGATCCAAGATAGCCTGAATAGTTCTGGAAGCTGTAGTGAGTACCCAGCACAGTAATCTCTCGGCCTAACCCTGGGGAATGGTATTGAGGGTAGGGGCAGGAAACCTTGAATTGTCTTGACTCTTATCCAGGTGTCCTAATTGTTACCCCTACCATCACTCTTTTCCCTGTCTGATTCATCTTTTACAGAATTGTCAAAAATAATTTTTATTAATAAATAGATCTCACCATTTCACACTTTTGCTCCCAAACTTTCAGGGGCAGTACTATATATGTGGCTTTCATTTCCCCCACTTCTGCCTAAAACAAATGAAAAACTCTGAGTCAGAGTTTCTGAAGAATCATTATAAGCTAACTAATAATTAATAAATTGATGGGCAGTGGTTTTTCTCAGTAACTAAAGATGCCCAATAAAGGCCCTTGGGGCCTTAAATAATCCTTCTGAAAAGGAATTCCCTTTATAAGTGAAAATCAATTCTGATTGGCTGACATTTAATGAGGAGGTGGAATAAAAGTCTTCAATTCCTCTATGGCTTGATAAAGAGACTCAATTACCTTTGGCAATTTGGACAGGGGAATCCATCTCCATCCAGACTAGTCTCATTTGTGTTAAATTTCAATAGCTAGTTCACCCTAAACTCTAATTGTAAGGTACAAGGACAGAGGATCCTTTTCCCAGGGTAAGAACCCCATCTAGAGTATATTCTGTTTATATTCTAAATATAAGTTATGTCTCACCAAAGAGTGAAGAGCATAGTCCTTGAGTGTTAAAAGTAATCTCATCAATTAGTCATGTCCTTCAGAGAATGACTTTGATAGGAGGTGAGCATTTATGAAAAAATTGAGGGGGAAAGCCTGGAGTTCAATGTAATAATTGTTTATTAACAGAATAATAATTTCTTTCACACCTCTGCCTGCTGCTATCCATCTTTTTAAGGATCAACTAAGTTACTCAGCCTAGCCTTGCTACTAGTGTGCTTAAAGTGATTTCTCTCAAAAAATTTCTTATGATACTTTATCTGGACCACTTCCTTGCATTTTTAATGTTCTACATAGTTTTACAGTTATTTATTGCATAGTGTCTGTTACACTGTCCCTATTAGGGCAGTTTGGTTACCGTCTTTGTGCCCCCAGTACATAATATCATGATTCTGTGCATGTTTTGTTTTGTTTTTTTGTATTGAAAGGAATTTGAGCAGAAAGAACACTGGACTTGTAGTTGGAATATTTCAAGTTCTATCCCAGATTTTCTGCTTGTATGCCCTTTGTCTTCGTTGATCACCATTTTATACGAGCCAGATATTAGAGTGGATGACTATAGCTTCTTGTAGCTATATTTGCTAAGGCAGCCTAAGCTAATCAAATTTCAGTACCTTTTAAGATAATGTAGCCTAGTTAAGATGTTGCTTCTACCACACTTCCTTTATACAGTCTACACTCCAGTCAAACTGGCATACTTATTGACATCCATCTCTGGCCATATACAAGCTTTTCTGCAATAGCTAATGTACTCTCCTTCCTCACTTCCACTTAGAACTCCTGACTCCTTTCAAGACTCATCTCAAATTTCATCTCCTCCCAATTGCCTCAGCAAAAAAAAAGTCATTTCCTACAAGTCCTTTACCAATCCTATCAGTTATTTTGTTGTTGCTGTTATTCAGTCATTTTCAGGCATGTCCAACTTCATGACCTTATTTGGGGTTTTCTTGGCAAAGATACTAGAATGGTTTCTCCAGATCATTTTACAGATGAGGAAACTGAGACAAATAGTGTTAAATGACTTATCTAAGATCACACAGCTGGTAATTGTCTGAAATCAGATTTGAATTCAGGAAGATGAGTCTTCTTGACTCCAGGTCTAGCACTCTATGTTTTACATTGGTACTGACCCCAAAATGACTTTGTATGTCTAAAAATGTATTTTGTATTTACTTCTCTATATCTATGCTCTTTGTTTGTTTGTTACAAACTCCTTGGAGGCATTTTGATTTTTTATCCCTATTATCTAGCATACAGTAGATATTTAATAAATGTTTCATTGGAATTGAATGTATCGTGCCAGAAGGAGTCTAGTGCTGGCAATCATGACTAAGCTGCCTCATGGTCAGAGTTCTTCTTTTGTTCTAATTTCCCCCACTTCTCCATTGGCCAAGAAAATAAACTATTTGAAGTAGAGACAAGCATCATGAAAATATAAGAATTAATTATCAGAGTTACTAGACGGGAATGTCCCTCTCCTTCTGGTTCTAATAGATGCAAAGGAAATCAGTGGAGCAATTTAATATCTGTTGGCTTTCTGCTAGCTTAGTTGACTTCCAGATTTCAAGAGAGTTAGATGTGTTTCTAACAAACATTCAGATCACTCCAGTGATTTAGACAGAAGTAATTCATAATTCACTAACCTCTCTCCCTTATCAAACTGGCTCCTAGGCCTAGATGCTTTCTTGAAGGAACTAAGAAAAAAAGGAACGGATATGATTTCCCTACCCAGCCCTCCAGCATCCCAAAGGATGCCATGGAGTAAAGGGATTTAGATAGAATTTGTTTCTCTCTTCTACTTCTCTACCCCTATCCTTCCAAAAAAAATGCTAACTATCATATGAAGGAGCTTATTCTGAGAAGTCCCTGGTGATGCTCATCTGCAGGCTCAGACATGCTACGGTATGGGACAAGATGGGACAGTATGGGTCAGGATGGGATGGAAAGAATGAACAGTCTTGAGATTGATTTTCTTTGAGTCTGGCATCTGAATCCCTGGCCTGAAGCCAATAATCAGTAAATAGCACAAGCCATCTGTCTTCTAAACCAGGCCTGAGGCCTGGAGTTTGGGTCCATCCCCCACCCAGACTGGCAAACAACATATTTCCAGCCAGTATGGGGACTGTTTGTTCAGGCTTTCTTCAATAACAACAAAAAAAACAAAAAGCATTTGTTTAGTCAAGAAAATAGGAAACTATCTTAGAAGATGTGGCCCAAGGAAAGAGGGAAAAGTGACTGGTTTTGTGAAAATTACTCTTTTAAACAGCTTAAGCCATTCTCTTCAAGTATAGTTTACAAGTATGTTTTTTTTTTCTTGGCTAAGATAAAGGTTCATCAATGAACCTGCAGGTATCTTTGTGTATTTATAAACACATTATCCAAGATAAAAATAGGTGTTTTGAGAAATCCAAAAAGCAAACAGGAGACACTGGCATATTAAACCAACTCAGAAATGCCAATTTTCTTCTTTTTTTTCCTTTCACTCCTTTATTAATAAAAATTAAGCTCCTGTCTTATAGTAACCAGTTCTGAAATTTCATGTAGGTCTGTGTTTATTGCCTCTGAAGTCAAAGGACTAGGTTCAAATTCTGCCTGTGACACTCCCTAGGTAATCTTGGGCAAGCCATCAGTCTCTGTTTCTTCCTCTATAAAATGAGGGTTTGTACCAGATGATCTCTGAAGTCCTTCTGATTGCATGTCTACATCCTGTGACTTTTGATTCCCAGAAAAAGAAAGAGACATAAGGTCATCTTCATCAAGGGTCCAGAAGGTGGAGCAACATCCCACAGTAAGAGGCAAAGCCAAGACTAGAATCCAGGCCTCCTGACTCCCCAGTCAAGATGCTTTCCATTAGTACCAGTGCAAGTAACCATCTCCAGAGATATAGCCACATATTCTTCTAATCTAACTATAAATTTTATTAAGAACAGATAAGCCACAAGTTTTAGACTCTCATAAAGAAAAAGACACATGCTTTCCTTGCAACTCTGAGCCTCATTCTTGTTCTGGTCCTGAAAAGTTTGTTTAACTATGCTCATAATTTTAACCTAAGATCCTTATTCTATCCAGAACTGAAAGCTGATGTGAATGGCCCAGGGAGCTTATGTCTAGGGCTACTTGATACTGAAATAGACACAGAGAGTTTTATACATTATCAGAGAAATCATTCTGAGGTAAAGAAATTCCCCCTTCCCCTAGCAATTAGCATGAGGGTGTCAATAATAGGAGTTATCCACTCTAGTTGGTATAGTAGCGACATTATGAGATCCCATCCTGTGAATCTATCGGTTATGTTTGGCTGCTGCAGCTAATAATACACCCTTTCTCTCATCACATGAACAAGAGCAAACCTAAACAACATGCATCATCATTGTGCTACCTCGCTTTCTTTGATTCAGACAATTATATGGGAAAGAGGTTGGGAGCACAGATCTTGGAATATAGTAAAAGTTTGTTTTTTGATAATGTAATGGGGATATACTAGGATCTAATAGGTTCCCATCTACTGGAAATATTTGTGCAGATTCTGAGTAATCATCTATGCCACTTTATGTAGAGCAGATTGCTATACTTAAAAGAAAAGGACTAAATGATGTCTCATTTTTTTTTGGAAACCAGAAAGACAGAAAGCATCTATTTTAAATAGATGCTGGCAATTCAAGATAATGGAGAGTGTGTTGGATTAGAAGCTAATATACCTGAGTTTGCCACTGACTAATTCTCTGAACCTGGTAAAATAAGTCTTCCATATCAAAAGGTATTTCCTAGACAGAGAGGTATTTGACTAAGTATACCAGATGAGACACACAATTGATGGCCAGTGAGAATTTGTCTTGCTTAATTATGCAAATACGTTGCAAACCCCCCCCCAACCCCAATAAGGAAGATGGGAAGGAGAGAAAAATTAATGTTCATTAATTGAAAAAAATAATCATTTAGTTAATTAATTTAAAAAGTGAATCTTCACTCTCTGGCCCATAATTTCTTCTTCTATTAAATGGATATTATAATGCCTGACCTAGAAACCCTGAAGGACTCTTATAAGGATCAAGATAATAGAAATAAAAGTTTTCTTTAAACTGTAAGGTCTCATTTAAGAAGGATAATAATTCACTGTCCTGTGGCCCTTCAAGATTTATAAAATGATTGTACCACAATAGCCCTGATAAATTTATTAGCACAAAGATTGTGATCTCTAATATATAAGATTAATAAAGATAATTTTAAAAATGGTAAATATTGAAAGGACTGTAGGGAACCAGGCACATTGGTTTACTGTGGATGTCCCTATGAATAGGTACAAGCATTCTGGAAAGAATCTTTGAATTCTACACACAAATTTATTTAAGATTGCATGACCTTTGACCTAACTGTACCACTGCTAGGTCTGTGCCCAAAAGAGGTAAAAGAAAGAGCAAATGATTCTGGAAATAAAAAAATTATCAGCATCAGCTCTTTTTGCTGTGAGAAACAACAACAACAACAACAACAAACTTAAAAACTAAAGAGATACAGATCAATTAAGGAATGCCTGGATAAATCCTGGCATATGAATGTAGTAAAGTAGTATTCTGCTTTAAGAAATGAGGGAATGGGGGCAGCTAGGTGGCGCAGTGGTTAGAGCACCAGCCCTGAAGTCAGGAGGACCTGAGTTCAAATCTGGTCTCAGACACTTCCTAGCTGTGTGACCCTGGGCAAGTCACTTAACCCCAATTGCCTCAGCAGAAAGAAAAAAAAAGAAATGAGAAAATGGATGATTTCAGAACCACAGAAGACATATTAATTCATACAAATTGAAAGAAATATTTTAATATCAATATTATAGAAACAATGTTGAAAACTTTTGTAAACTGATGAGCCAGGAGAATGTTATATTATAACATCATGTGAAAAGAAGCAACTTTGAAAACTGTTGGGACTATGAGTAATAAAATGACCATTCATTATTCTCCAAGATCAATGAAAAAATATCTTCTGTCAAGGAGTAACAAATTTAAATTTCAGAATTTTACATATATATGTTTACATTGACAAGGGAGTTTTTAATTTTTCTTTTTATTAGTTTTTATTATTCAGGACTGAGGGCCCTTCCTCCTGCAACTTTTGATTAACTAAAAGTCTGTCTTCTATTAATATTAACCTCTCCTAACCAAAACCTGACTCTTATAGTAATAACGTTAAGAAAAAACTGTTTGACATTCCTTTGGGAAAAGTCAAAGGAGAGTTTAAGCTCACAAAGTTATTTAAGGATTTCCCTGGCTCCTGGTTATCTTGGTAACATGTAAATCTTCCCTCTCAATCATTCTGCTTGTGAATCCTCTATATGTCATTTAATCTATAATCTGACTTAATTTATCCACAAAGTCTGATTAGCAAGGCTTGTTTATGTGTAAAATTATGACTTTGTTTACTTTTGTTCAATTTTCACAACATTGAAGGAAGCATGGGATTATGATTGTCTTTTCTTTAAATGTTTTTTTTTGCCTAAGAGGAATGTAGAAAACTGCAATATGTAAAAAGAATTATTTACATTTCACTATAATATAATTTTGCCAAAAGAAGTCTTATTAGAAACCTAATATTTATTCAGATTTTTTTTTTGTTTGAGAGCTAAACTTGGGGCAGCTAGGCAGCACAGTGGATAGAGCAACAGCCCTGGTCAGGATGACCTGAGTTAAAATCTGGTCTTAGACACTTAACATTTCCTAGCTGTGTAATCTGGGCAAATTACTTAACCCCAATTGCCTCAGCAAAAAAACAAATTTTTTTAAAAAATGCAGAGAGCTAAGCTTAAGCTTAAGCATAATAATAAAAACTAGGTTTTTCTTACCTCTGTAATTTCCGTATTGGGATAGGTAAATATCAATAGTAGTAACTTCCTGCATAAATTCAAAAAAGATATTTCTCCCATAAATATACACTTATACACACAAGTATATATATGTATTATATATATACATATATACATACATACATATATATACACACACATAGTCACATATATACATATGTATACAGACAGGTGAGCATGTGGTATGTATGTTTTTATTTGTATGCATGCATTTATGTATGTATTTACAGCTAATGAGGGAATTTGTTTTGGTTCACTCAATGTATTTGTTATAAGAAATTTGTTTTTCTTTTCTCTTTTTGTCAATGGAGTAGAGGATGGGAGGGAGAGAAAATCAATTTCTGTTCACTTAACTATATTCTTTAATTTAACTATATTCCTCAATTCTTTTGAGGAAAAGGTGTGCTACAGATACAGAATGTTGCTTGTACTTTCCGATGAGATCACTATATTGGTAGTTTTGCTTTATTAAAAAAATTCAAAGACAGCCTTCCTGACTTTGAAGTCTTTCTACCCCATCAAATGACTTAGAATTTTTGCTTTTACTTTTGCCACAAAACCAGTATCTATTTTGCAAAGTGAAGTTTAAAAGACATGGAGGGGAAAAAAGAAAAAGAGTCAGTGACTTGCTCAGACTCACACAATCAGTATGTATCAGAGATGAAGCTTGAAGCTAGGTCTTCTAGTCTCCAAGGCTCTCTCTCCCTCCACTAAGCATGCTCCCTTCAGAAAAAAAATAGGAGATGTTTATTATTCCTGCTTGGCCAGAATCTTTCAGAAAGTATTCCAAAAAGCCTGGATCATTTACCAAAGACCACCCAGAAAATCTCCATCAAATAAAGTAAAACTGTTTTTGTTTCATGGTTTACATAGACCTGAGCAGCATATATCATTCTTATAGACAAGCCTTAAGTTTCACATCTTTTAAGAGAAGGTAGAGTGCCCTAAGGTGACAATGAGACTCTTTGTGTCTCTCAGCTCCATGCTTTTTCTTTAACATAAAGTATCTTTCCTCCCTTCTCTCAAGAGATAAGATTTCCAATTCACATTGTTCTAAGTGTCACTTGTGTGATTTTAATTATCCCAGAAATATTAATAATTCCCTTTTGTCTTTAAAGTCATAATCACAGTTTAGGTTCTCCAGACAAGAGATTCAATTTTTACACACATAGGCAGATTGCTGTTTTTGTCTTTTCTTTCTTCAAAGCTGATAGAGAAAACTGTATATTAGCTATTTATTTCTCTTCCATTCAGTGGAAGCTGAATGCCCTGGTTACCTCCAAATGTTTTCAATGTCCCCAAATAGGCTACTTATAACATAAAATGCAACCTAATACAAGCATTTATTAAAAGCATACTTTTTGTAAAGCATTGTATTTGCTATACCCCAGAGATGCAAAGAAAAACTAAAAACAATTCTTGACCTCTGATACCTTGCTTACCAAAAGCAATATATATGTGAACAGATAAACAAATACATGATAATTTGAGGAGGAGCAAGAGGAACTAAAAAGATTTCCTATAGGAAATCACACATACTAACCATTGAGCAAGTTAAATATTCAAAGACATGACAAAGGAGTGCATTCCTAGTGGAAAGCCTGTTCAAATATATGGCAGTGGGAATGATAGTATTGAGTTCTGTTCGACTGGAATGTAGAATTTGCCAAAAGAAATGTGAAATAAGCCTGGAAAGTAGAAGAGACTCAAATTGTTATGGTATGCTGTGTGACCCTGGGCAAGTCACTTAACCCCAATTGCCTCAGAAAAAAAATTTAATTGTTATGGTCTTTAAATGTCAAGCTTGGTGTTTTATATTACAATCTAGTGATGGTTCTTGAATTAATGTTAGAAACCACAGAGGCTGCCTATCTTTCTACTATGTGAAACAGTGATCTAGGTTTGCCAAAAGTCATGTGTCAAAGTTTTGTAAGTTATTTCTAAGACCTCATAGTTTATCAATTCAGCCAAAGAATTTCCTAGCTTAGCCTATGGGCCAAAAGGATTAGAAATGCAGAGGAAAAATTTTTTTCTCCCACTATTAAAATTCTTACAATTCAAATAATTGACTCCTTATTCTTTCAGATTAGACCAAAGCCACTGTTGATGTACAAATGATAAGTAGGAAAGCACTCAATATTCAAACATCATCTGCTCTATATGATCTTTCTTGACCCATTCCCAGCTACTCATCATTCCAAAAAAAATTACCTTGTATTTATCTGGAATATATTTTCTGTACATCTAATTACATACAAACATATATATATATATATATATATGTATGTATGTATGTATGTATGTATATGTGTATATATGTATGTGTGTGTATGTGTGTGTATACATATATATATATAAAGAGAGAGACAGAGAGAGACAGAGAGACAGAGAGACAGAGAGACAGAGAGACAGAGAGAGAGAGAGTCTCCTCTGGGAGAATGTAAGCTAAAGGGAGTACAGAGACTACCTTGTATTAATCAGGAAGAAAAAAAAAAGATAAGTAGTGTGAATTTTAGGGAAATGTCTCTCAAGATATCCAGACCTGTTCAGGTCAAAGAGATAACTATTGAGTTGTATTATTAGAAACCTTTGAGCTATATTTATTCCCCTTCATTCTTTGGTGGTAACAGTAGGATAAGTAGACAATCTTGAAAGGCCTGCAGTTTTTTAAAGATTACCAACCACAAAGAAATATTTGCTTCCACAGAAATAAACCAAATCTTTATCTCTGATTCTAAAGCTTTCATATTCCCCTCATTTCCTGTCTGTTGGACTCTGGTTGGTTGTGTACTCTGAGAGACTAAAATATTATTAATACCCAACTTATAACCTAAAAAGCTAGAGCTTCAGTCTTCCTTTGTGCATTTATCTTTTACTTTTGTTTTCACTCTTCCTTCTGAAGCTTTGCAGATCTGGTGGTAAGTAAGATTTTCTCAAATAAATAAGGCTGGGACACCACTACAACATTTGTTTTTGCCTTTGTAGCCTCAGGAATAGAACATTATAAATTCTTAATAAATGCTTATTTATTGATGATCAAACTCTGCATCTTTCCCAGAATCTGGTGCAGGGGACACGGTAGGTATCTAATGTTTGCTGAAATGAAATTAAATGAAGCAACTATAGAAAAAGTTTCATCTATACAGTGCACCTTTATAAACATCAGTGAAATTATAGTTAAAATAGTTTCCTACTTACTGGCTGAGAAATAGAGCAGTCGATCAGTAGCATAGGATAGGATATCAGGACAATGTAGGCAATAGCTTTAGCAATTTAGTGTTTGATAAACCCAAAAACCCCAGCTTTTGGGATAAGTACTCACTATTCAGCAAAAACTGCTGGGAAAATTGGAAACTAGTGTGGAAGAAATTGGGGCTTGACCCACACCTAACACCACATACCAAGATAAGATCTAAATGGGTTCATGGTCTAGATATAAAGAGTGATATTGTAAGCAAATTAGAGGAACGTAGTATAGTTTTCCTCTCAGACCTGTGGAAATGGAATAAAATTATGTCCAAAGAAGATCTGGAACTCTTAATTGAACACCAGATAGATAACTTTGATTATATTAAGTTAAAAAGTTTCTGTACAAACAAAACTAATGCAGACAAGATTAGGAGGGAAGCATCAAATTGGGAAACCATCTTTACATATAAGGGTTCTGATAAAGGACTCATTTCTAAAATATATAAAGAATTGTCTCATATTTATAAGAATTCAAGCCACTCTTCAATAGATAAATGGTCAAGGAATATGAACAGACAATTTTCAGATGATGAAATTAAAACCATTTCTAGTCATATGAAAAGGTGCTCCAAATCACAATTGATCTGAGAAATGCAAATTAAGACCACTACACACCTGTCAGATTGGTTAAAATGACAGGAAAAGATAACAATGAATGCTGGAGGGGATGTGGGAAAGCTGGGACACTGATACATTGTTGGTGGAGCTGTGAATGGATCCAACCATTCTGGAGAGCAATTTGGAACTATGCTCAAAAAGTTATCAAACTGTGCATACCCTTTGACCCAGCAGTGTTTCTATTGGGCTTATATCCCAAAGAGATCTTAGAGGAGGGAAAAGGCCCCGCATGTGCAAGAATGTTTGAGGCAGCCCTTTTAGGAATGGCTAGAAACAGGAAACTGAATGGATGCCATTGGAGAGTGGCTGAATAAATTATGGTATATGAATGTTATGGAATATTATTGTTCTATAAAAAAAGACCAGCAGAATGATTTCAGAGAGGCCTGGAGAGACTTGCATGAACTGATGCTGAGTGAAATGAGCTGAACCAGGAGATCATTATACACAGCAACAACAATATTACATGATGATCAATTCGGATGGACATGGCTCTCTACAACAAAGAGTTGTCTCAAACTAGTTCCAATTGTTAAGTGAAGAAAGCCATATACACCCAAGAGAGAGGGATATGAAATGTGGACCACAACATAACATTTTCATGCTCTCTATTGATATTTGCTTGCATTGTGTTTCCTTTCTCTGATTTTTTTTCTTGTAGATAGGATTTTTCTTGCACAACAACTTTTCAAGTATTTTAACATTATTAATATGTAGTGGACTTCCTGCCATCTAGGGGAGGGGAGGGGACTGGGGGTAAAATTTGTAATGGAAAGCTTTGTAAAGATCAATGCTGAGGAACTACCCATACATATGTTATACAAATAAAAAGCTTTAAAAAATTAGTTTCCTACTCCTTACTTGTTGTGGCCCACTTAATTTTGACTTTTGGTTACATTTCTCCATTTCCTGCCTTTAAAGACTAAAACAAATGCCAATTTCTCCACAAAGCTAGTCTTAATGTTTTATGGTTCTTTAGTGCATGATCATATATATTATAGTTACTGTAGGAGCAGCTAGGTAGCTCAGTGGATAGAAAGCCTGATCTGCAATCAGAAAGGCTCAGCTTTCTGAGTTGAAATCTGACTTCAGATACTTGATAGTTTTTTTGAGACTAGGCAAGTCATTTAACCCTATTTGCCTCCATTTCCTCATTTTAAATATGAACTAGAGAAAGAAATGGCAGTATCTTTGCCAAGAAAATCCTAAATGGGGTCATGAAGAGTCAGACACAATTAATGGACCAAAAAGAAAAATAATAGCAATAATTACTAATGTAAAAAGAGCAGCAAATTTGGGACCAGCTTAATGCAGGACAAAGGTTTTCAATTTTTCTCTACCTATTTCATTCTTGCTTATTAAGGCTACAGATAGTACAGTGAATAGAGCAATGAACTTGGAGTCAAAAACCTAAGTTCAAATCCAGTCTCAGAAACTTCATAGGAACTTGGGCAAGTCACTTTATCTATGTTAACCTTTGGAGAAGAAAATGACAAAACACTCCAGCATCTTTGCCAAGAAAACACCCTGAACAGAGGTCCAGGAGTCACAAAGAGTTGAATATGACTAAAACTACTGAACAAAACAAGAAGCACCATTAAGAGACATCATAAGAACTAAAAATATTAATTAGTCCAACTCTAATAATAGATTCATCCAAGACTTTTTGCTGGCTGGCTGATTGTTACTGCTAGAGCATCCCATAAACTATGGGATAGATTCACAGAACTGTCTTCACCTCACACATAGGGGATTGGCGCCATAGCAGAGGAGAACTAGCTGGTGACAATAATTCAGTGAAAAATCAGCAGGTTAAAAAAAAGCAGTGGCAATGCACTGGAAAAGACAGCCTATTAAGTTATATACCACATCTTAGGTTATCAGAAAAAGCAGCTTCCAATTGGAAACTCTGGGAAGAATACAGGCTATCAAACACCATAAATAGTAGCAATTTTGAAGGCAGAGTAGGATTCTATCTGTGTTGTAATCTTAATAGCATGAATTGTCCTAATTACATATATTCTCTAAACATGTTCCCCTATCAACAGGAAATATATTCCTGTTCTTTGGATATATGTGTTTCTGCAAAGTGTCCATTCTTCCAACATGCCATGAGAATCAGTGGAAATGACTTTTTTAAACTTCTTCAAAAATGTCCTTGTTGCTTACCTTGATAATATGTCTAATATTAATATATTTTATTTATTATAAATATATCATAAAATATATAATAATAAATAATATAAATAAATATATTACATGTTATAGATTAACTAAGTATATTTTCTTGTATATTAATGTGTCCTCCAGTTTGGTCTAGAAAAATATAAATATTGATGGAGTCTCATGATGTGTCATTTTGAATATATGTTTACCCTAGCTAATGGAGCAAGGTACTGCCATTGGATCCACCTGAATGATGGATACATATCTGCAACAGAACTCATGTCTACTATCTTGTTGGGATTTAACTTAAAGCACTGCTGTGATTTGTAGGAGTAGTCTTAGTAGCTTAGAAGATGCCCAAAGGAAAGAGGAATGGTCAGAATTTGGATGAGAATTTTATTGGCCAATTTATTATGTTAAATGAGATCTGTTCTGTAGTTATTGTTCTTGTTCACCTGACTGCTTACAGGAGAATTGTAAAACTTTTAGAAGATGGTAAAAAGAACTAGATGCAGAGTTCCCAGTTTTCTCTTGAATTGGTCACATCTATCTGTTGTATCAAGAAGGATCCTTTGACAGGCTCTGAGATTCAAGGTTGGGTCTTCTGATATGTAAATAAATCAATAACATTAATGTATATATGTGACTTCAGTATTCTTTTTTTTTCTTTCTCTGGTTTGAGAATGGTTTTTAATTGGCGTACCCTATATGCCATCATCCTTTACACCTGTTATGAAGACCCTTAGTTTAATTTGTGTGAGTCACTTCCTGAAATATACAGAACAAAAATGAAGGGACATAGTTCCTTGCCTTCAGGGAACTTACTTTCTAATAGAGAGAACTAGACACTTGCACAACTCTAATCTCATTTCACCTTACTTGTCCATTCAGGACCTGTTCCAGGTTTATACCAAACAAGCTGATAAGTAAATACTTTTTGAATGAAAGAATGAATGACCAGACTGATTTTCTACTATTTACTATATAAACCCTTTTTAGTCTGCCTATGCCTAAATTTTTAGTCTTCCTGTATATATAAAATTAATTACCCGCTCCCAGATTTTGTTGGTGTTGTTCTATTCCTTTGGGATACATCTCCCACATTCTTTCTTTCCAGGATTGCTGAAGTTCCATTCCTCAGCTCCATCCCCCAATTCCTCCTCCCAAACTATATCAGAACACATTTATTCATTCAGCAAGCATTTATTAACTACCTATTGCATGAAGGGATTTTTCTCTTTTTTTTTCCCTGAGGCAATTGAGGTTAAGTGACTTGCCCAGGGTCACACAGCTAGGGAATGTTAAGTGTCTGAGACCACATTTGAACTCAGGTCCTCCTGACTTCGGAGCTAATGCTCTATCCACTGCGCCACCTAGCTGCTCCGAAGGGATTTTCTCTTTGAATTCCCACTGTAGCTAAAGACAAAAGCATTCAATTTTTATTTATTATATAATTTTTTCAAGTCTGCATCCCTTGTCACTCTAACTGCTAATAATAGGAAACATTTATGTAAGGCTTTAAGGTTTTAAAAGTTCCTGTAGAATAGATACTATTATTAACTCCTTTTTATAGATGAGGAAACAGAAGCCCATAGTCACAAAGTTAGAAAGTATTTGAGATGGAATTCAAACCTGTCTTCCTGACTCCAAGGCTAATGTTCTAAACCACTCAGTCAGTTTGCCTTACTCATCTGTCAGGGGAATGAACTTTAGTACTTTCATGTACCTTTTCAGCATTTAACAAAGAAGTAGACATATCTAAAAAGCTTAGAATCCTCTCTTTACTGACACCTATGTCTGAGACTTGTGGAAACATTAGCTGCTATGTCCCTGCCTTCTGCCAAGAATTTGGCCTAAAGTTTAATAGACAAGGCAGTAGACATGGTTGGAAGAGCTGGGTTTAAATGATCTTCCTATTACTTCTAGCTATGTCACCTTTGAAAAATTAATTTTCAATTAATTAGCAATTTAATTTTTCTGAACTTCAATTTCCCTTATCTATAAAACAAAGAGGAATGGATAAAATTATCTCTAAGTTCCCCTCCATTTCTAAGTTCTAAGTTGATGATAGCTCCCTGAAACTAGGAATTTTTTCATTCTTTGTATTTGGATCACCAGTGTTGAACATAGTGCCTGACACATAGTAGGTACCCAATAAATACTTGTTGATTGATTGATTGAATAATCAATCTAACAGGAAAACCAAGAATACCCAAGCCAAACACATGCAACCTCAATGTCATTCAACAGACCTACACCACAGAATTTGATTTCCAACATTGTTGACATTATGAGCCCATAAAAGAGGTCTGGAAGGAGAACCTAGCCATCCTCTCATGGGGAGGTCTGGCTGTTGGTCTAGTCAGAGAGGTGGGAGTAATTGCTCCTTTTTCTTGGTGAGTCCTTTCTCCAGAAAAAGTCAGCCCCCATAGTCTGGGATTTGTTTACTTCCAAAACAAAGAAGCCTATGTCCCTTTGAGAGGAGACTCTGAATAAAGTAAAAAAAAAAAAAAACACATGGCCAGCATCAGAGGATGGACTCCCACTGACCACTAAGTCTTCTGGTTCAAGTCCAAAAGGAAATACCAAAGCCAAAAAAACAAAAACAAAAATAAAAACCCTAAGAGAGAAGAAAAAAAGGCAAAAAAACATGACATAGTGGTGTGGTAAGAAGAGTGATGATTGGAAACTTCAGCTGTATCATTTTCCAGGTGATCTTACACAAAGAATTTCTTCTCTTTAAGCTTGTTTCTTTATATATAGAATGAGAGTGTTGAACTAAATAATCTCCATTGTACCTGACAATTCCAATATTCTAATCCTATATTTATACCTTCCCTTAAACATAAGCTGATGAAGAATTACTCTAACTAGGCTAGGCGTGAACTTTCTACCCCTTGCTCCAAAAAGCTAGCAACTTATCTTCAAAAATTAAGCATGAGCCAATACAACAGATGCCATCCATTAATTTAGGAATAATTTTGGTAGGATTCTGGCTTCTGATTTTTAATACTTCTTCTAGTAACTTCACCAGCTAGCTGATTATGTTGATGTAACTTTCATGTAACCTATACAATCTCTGGGGTAGTATCATTGAAACTGATGTAATGATTCAAGTGGACTACACAATTAAAATGCAGACAGCAATGGAGTCCTTTTATACAGTGTGATTCAACAAGCATTTATTAATTATCTAACTTAATTGTCCTTTACAACATTTCAAGTCATGTCTCCATGCCTTCTAGGCTGTTCCCTAAGTTTGGAATGTATTCCCTTCTCATCTTAGAATCTTTGGTTTTGCTCTTAGAATCCTTGTTTTTTGGGGCAGCTAGGTGGCGCAGTGGATAGAGCACCAGCCCTGAAGTCAGGAAGGACCTGAGTTCAAATCTGGTCTCAGACACATAACAGCTGTGTGACCCTGGGCAAGTCACTTAACCCCAATTGCCTCAGCAAGAAAAAAAAAAAAAAAAGAATCCTTGTTTTTTTTTCAAAAGGTCTACTCAAATGTTGTCCTTTGCCTGAATCATTTCCTATATCCAATCTCTCTTATGTACCTTGAATGCTCTTCCAAAAAATTATCTTGCTTTTACTATGTATATTTTGTGTATCTGTTTATATGTATACAAGTGCCTAGCAGAATACCTGGCATATCATAGGTGCATTACAAATACTGGATTGGTATGAGAACCCTTGTGGGTTCTCACTGCATGTCAGTATATTAACTATACCTACAACTATATCTTTCTAGCTGTATCTGAGCTATAGTTACACTGCAGGTCATGCAAGTTGAAAAGACCGATAAACAGGAAGGTGAATTGTTGAAGGGAATATCAACATATATACTGGAATGTCTGAGTGTGAGAGAAGATATTAAGGTGAAGACAAAACCTGGAGAAAAGATATTGAACTCCATGGAGGGGAAAAAAAGAGAACAATTTAGAGGCTTATAATTTATGGGCAGCTAGATGGCACAGTGGATAGAGTACTAGATCTTGAGTCAAGAAGACCTCTCTTCCTAAGTTCAAATCAGACACTTCCTAGCTAGCTGTGTATTGCCTATTTTCAATGTTATCGAATTTGGTAGATCTATTGAGGCGGTTTTCTCACTTATGTCTCAATTTAAAGTTATGGATTTGTGAGCCAACAGATAGAAAATATTTTAGTAAATTTAATGAAGCATATTGCCAACAATTGACCATTCATATATTTATGACATGGTCCAGAAGTCTAAATATTTTTAGGTACTATTTTCTAATCCAGGGTTTCACTCTCCAAATCCTCCTCTGAGGTCTGTATTCCTAATCTACAATTTGTAGAAATGATGAGAACATCATCTGTATCCTCAAAGTTTTCAAAGGTTTTTTTTGTTTTTGCCCAACACTTTTTAGCAATGCTTTTCAGGTTACTTCTGGTAGTAGCATTTGTCTATAGCTAAGTGACATCATGTCTGACCAGCATGTCTGACCAGTCTCTGTAAGTCATCATATTCCAGATATGTGCCCTGGGAAGATTACTGACTTCTCTATTGGTTACATTAGGTTCAGTGAGCAGTCCCTCAAGACCATCCAACAACAAGTAGTCACCAAACACCAGTACTTGTCTCTTCTTCCTTGTACCATAGGAACAGAACCTCTCCCCTGATGATACCTATGAATCCACCTCTTCATTCTTTGAGAAATAAGATGTTTCCTCATGAGATAATATAGCCTCCCTTCTTTATAAGACTTATTATAAGACTGCATTACTTATTACTCAACTCCACATATTTAGTGATCCTTCTCTTCCATCTCTTTCATCATTTATTTCATCTTCCATAATTCTTTCACCATTCAATGCTTTAAAATAGCATGAAAATATACTCTGCTTATCCAAATTGCTTTTCTTTTATGTTCCCTTAACCTCTCTTTTATTCTCTTAACAAACATAATATTTCTCTTAATAGGAGACAGTGTAGTATAGTGAATACAATAGTGGACTTGAGTGGAGTTAAGAACAACATTCAAATCTTGTTTTTTATATCTCCTATAAAGCATTAACTAGCCTTTTGATAATCTCTCATGTCCCTCATATCTAAAGGGAAAGATATGAGTTAAATAATAGTACAATTAAATGAATGTGAAACTGTTTTGATGACAAAATCTCCCAAATAGTCATTAATGTATTCAATTTTGAAAGGCGTTTTCTAGGTGAACATTCCAGGTATTTTCCTTTGGACATGTGTCCTTGTTATGAATGAAGCTATAGAAAGTGTGATTGCCAAAACTACAGTTGACAGGAAGGTAGAAAGTATAATAAATATATTTGATGAAAGAATTAAAATTTAAAAGACATTAATATGTTAGAAAGATGAACCAAAACTCATGTCATTGGTCAATGAGTCAATAAACAATTATTAAATGTTTTGTATGTGAAGATATGCCAAGCATTGAATGCACAAAGAAAGGCAAAAAATTGTCTTTTCTATCCATTCAATTCAATGTAATAAAATTTAATAAACATTTAGTAAGTTCCCAACACATGCCAGGCACTGTGCCAGGTGCTTGAAAATGCAAATAAAAAAAGAAAAATAGTCTTTGCTTTCAAGGATCTTACAATTTAGTTCTTGAAGACAGGAGGCTGGAAAGATGATGGAGAGGTGGGGAGATCTCCAAGAATATTTCATTCCATAATGCTGAAAATAAGCAGAGCAGAAAGTAAAAGCTTATATTCTAATGGGGGATACATGTTAATAACATATCAACTATATATGGATTAGATGGAAGATAATTGGGGAAAAGAAGGCATTAACATCAGGGAAAAGCTGCCTGAAAAAGGTGAGACATAAATTAAGCTTGAAGAAATCCAGACAAAGTAAGAAGTAAAGGTGAGAGAGTAAATCATTCCAGGCATGGCAGATAGCCAGTGGAAAAGCATGGCAAGCAAACTAATGTAACTGAATTATAGATTATATGGAAGGAATAAAATGAAAGAAGATAGGAAAAGTAAGAAGGTGCCAAATTATAAATGCTCAACAGTTTACATTTTATCCTAGACATGATAGGGAACCACTAGAACTCACCGAGCATGGGAACAAAACTCTTTAAGCTGTGGGTCATAGTTCCATATAGGGTTGTATAACTGAATATAAGGGTCTCAAAATTATAATTAATTATCAGTTCATGTTTGATATGCATATCTTTTATATATCTATATACCCAAAGTCATGCAAAAATTTCTTGGGCAAAAGGGGGTAGGGATGGAGTAAGTTTAAGGAGCCCTGAATCCAGAAGAAAATTGACAAAATGTGGAAAAACCATGAAAGCATGTAGAGAACCTAGATACGAAGAAACTAGAAACTATGTCCTTCAAAGATTAGTTGAAGAAACACAAAATTTTTAACCTAGCTATAAAAGGGCTTAGGGGCATTTAGGTGGCACCATAATATATAGAGCAAGGAGTCAGGAAGACTCATCTATCCTAATTCAAATCTGGCTTCAGACCTTTATTAGCTGTATGATCCTGGGCAAGTCAGGGTTGCTGTTTGCCTCTATTTTCTAATCTGTAAAATGAGCTAGAAAAGGAAATGGCAAGCCATTCCAGTATCTTTGTCAAGAAAATTCCAAATTGGGTCACAGAGAGCAGACGTGACTTGAAAAAACTGCTCAATAATTCCCTCCCCCACAAAAAAAGACTTAGGGAAAGCATAACAATAATGTTCATATATTGAAATAGGTGTCATTTAAGGAAAGAATTAGCTGTCTTCTAGTTGGCCCTAGAAGGCATAAATAGGAGCAGTGAATAGAAATGGAAGAAAGGGAAACTTAGGTTTCCTATAAGAAAAACTTTCCTAGCAATTAGATTATAGGCTAAAGTAGAACAGATACCTTTAGAGATAGTGCCTCCTTCCCTGCCATGGATTTCTTCAACCATAAACTGTATGAGCACTCCTCCAATGAATGGAATACATAGAAGAGATTCTGGATTGGTTATATGCTAAATTAGGGATTCTGGGGTCACTTCCAACCCTGGGGTTCTATGATTCTAGGCTATTGGGCTGGAATAATAGAAAAAAAGTATTGGATTTATAATTGGAGGTCCTAGGCTTAGGTTCAATACCATTTCTGCCTTTACAACCTGTGTAATCTTAGTTAATTCAATTTAGTTATATATAATTTATCAAATATGACCTAGGTATTGGGGATATAAAGCTGAAAAGAAGATATTCTCTCCTGGACCTCAGTTTTCTCCATTGAAAAAATGGAATGGGAAAAAACTAAATCATTTATAAGGTCTCTTTCATTTCCAAATACTACAGTTTCACAATTAGTTGATCTAATATGAGGTATATAACTCTCATATAAGAAAATCAGAGGACCAAAGGAACTTCGGAGTTAGAGAGGATTGTAGGAAATCATGTACAGAAGTACAAATGAGATTAAAGGAGGGAAATGATAGAACAAGAAGCTCCTCTCCTTGGCCTTAAAAATGCTCTGAAATCTGTGGAGAAGAAAGGAATTTGTGGCCAAAGAACTGGTGTTCATTGTTGAACACAAAATAGACAGTTTTGATTATATTAAGATAAAATCTTTTCTACAAACAAAACCAATGCAGACAAAATTAGAAGGGAAGCAACAAATCAGGAAAAGATTTTTACATTCAAAGGTTTTGATAAAAGTTTCATTTCTAAAATATATAGAGAATTGACTCAAATTTATAAGAATTCAAGCCATTCTCCAATTGATAAATGGTCAAAGGATATGAACAGATAATTTTCAGATGAAGAAATTAAAATCATTTCTATTCATATGAAAAGGTCTAAAGCACTATTGATCAAAGAAATGCAAATTAAAACAATTCTGGATACCACTACACACTTCTCAGATTGGCTAATATGACAGGAAAAGATAATGATGAATGTTGGAGAGATGTGGGAAAATTGGGACACTAATACATTGTTGTGAATTGATCCAACTATTCTAGAGAACAATTTGGAACTATCAAACTGTGCATACCCTTTGACCCAGCAGTGTTTCTATTGGGCTTATATCCCAAAGAGATCTTAAAGGAGGGAAAGGGAGCCACATGGGCAAAAATGTTTGTGGCAGCCCTTTTTGTAGTGGCAAGAAACTGGAAACTGAGTGGATGCTCATCAGAGAATGGCTGAATAAGTTATGATATATGAATATTATGGAATATTGTTCTATAAAAAATGATCAGCAAGATGATTTCAGAGAGGGCTGGAAAAATTTACATGAACTGATACTAAGTTAAATAAACAGAACCAGGAGATACATGGCAACAGCAAGATTATATGGTGATCAATTCTGATGGACATGGCTCCTTTCAACAATGAGATGATCCAGGCCAGTTCCAATGATCTTGTGAAAAAGGGCCATCTACACCCAGAGAGAGAGCTGTGGGAACTGAGTGTGGATCACAATATAGCATTTTCACTTTTTTGTTGTTGCTTGCTTGCATTTTATTTTTCCTCACTTTTTTCCTTTTTGATTTGATTTTTCTTGTGCAGCAAGATAATTGTATAAATATGTATGTATATATTAGATTTAACACATATTGGATCACTTGCCATTTAGGGGAGGGGATGGAAAGAAGGGGAGGAAATTGGAATATTGCAAGAGTTAATGTTGAAAAATTATACATGCATATGTTTTGAAAATAAAAAGTTTTAATTAAAAAAAGAAATATAACAATGTGCTGGAGTCAACTTGAAAAAAAAAAGAAAATGCTCTAAAATCTGGCTCTAGTTACTCTACCTTTTGGAGCTGATTTCACATTTCTTTCCAGGAAGTGTACATTCCAGGTAACCTGGCTTATATGTTACAAAAAAAATGCTCCCTCCCCTCTCATTTCAATGCATTTGTACTTGATGTCCTCCATGTCTACAACAGATATCCTTTCTCCCTCTTTGCCTTGTAATATCCCCAGCTTCCTTCAGGGGCAGCTTAATTGTTCCCTACGTGAGGTCTGTTCTGAACCTGTCAGTTGTTCCCCCACCCCAACATTATCAAAACAGAAATACTCTGTATATACTTTTTATTTATTTTGTATCTATTTTCCCTGAAACAACATGAATATAAGGTCCTGAAGACAAGAGCTCTTTTACTTCTACTTTGTCTCCTTGTCCCATTTATCTACGTTGCCCAACACAATGACTGGCATATAAGTGGTGTTGAATAAATGAATTCCAAACCAGATCACAGGTCTCCAGTTCTCTTCCCTCTGAATAGCTTCTTTTCAAATCTCTTTTACAAGTAATGTAAGTGAGGAGGAAATCCTCCCTCTACAGTCACTTCACAGTCCTAAACATGTAAGCAACGACTTCTTAATGGGCAAATACATTTGTCACTCCTCTAACTCATGATCAATGACTTCTGTTTCAACAGTGCTACCAACTGTAGCTGCTGTAAACGAGAATTTGTCCACCTGTGTGCAATCCCAACGTGAGTGATAGGCTTCTGCTAAACAGGGAATTCAGCAAAAAAAAAAAAAACTAAATGGTAAATGCCTCATGTGGGATACTGGCTCTCTCTGAGATCTTCTTTAAAGGAATAATTCTATATCTGCACTGTCTGACTCATCACTCAACTTTGTTCTGGGACAAAATGTTTCAAAATAAAGGAAATCATCCAGTCAGAATATACGTAGCTTCCCCAAGGGATAGAGAAAATGTGAAGGAGAAAACCTTCCCAGCCTCATTTTTCAATGTGCATTACGTTGTGTCTGATTAACAGGGTGAAAAATTAGGATTTCCCAGGATCACTTGTCTTGGCATTAACACAGAAAGCATGAGCCTTTCCCCAATAGATAAAAAGTCAAAGGATATGAACAAACAGTTCTCAAAAGAGCAGCAAATTATTGACAACTATGTGAAAGTATGTTTCAAATAACAAATAATGAAAGAAATATAAATCAAAAAACCTTGAGGTTTCACCTCACATCCTGCAAATTATTAAAGATAACAAAAGATGAGAATAGTCAATGTTGGAGGAGTTGCCAGACAGTAGGCACACTAATACATTGTTGGTGGAGCTGTGAATCAGTGCAAACTTTTTGGAAAGCTATTTGGTTATGCAAATAAAGTGATTTGAATGTCCATATTTTTTGGCCCAGAAATTGGTAATGAAGCTTATACTAGAAGGAGATTATTCATAAGAAGAAGGTCTCCATATATAGTGAATATTTATAGCAGCACATTTTGTGGTTATAATAAACTGGAAACAAAAGTAGATGCTCATTGAATAACAGCTAAACAAATTGTAGTTTGTAAATGGAATATTGTTATACTATAAGAAATGATTTATGGGATAAATACAAAGAAGCATGGAAAGATCTACATGAATTTATTGACTGAAGTAAGCAAAGTTAAGAAAACAATATACACTAGGAATATAACAATATAAATGAAAAGAACAATGAAACAAATTCAAAATCAATGTTTCAAAATTATAAAGAATAAGAATGGTAAAATGGAAAGAGAAGAAAAACTATTCCCATCCCTTTATAAAGGGATTGTTGTTGTTTATTTCCATTGTGTTTGACTCATATTTTTATTATTGTTGTTCAAGCATTTTCAGTCATGTTCAATTCTTCATAACCCCATTTGGGGTTTTATTGGCAAATTTACTGGAGTGGTTTGCCATTTCCTTCTCTAGTTTATTTTATAAATGAGGAAACTGAGGCAAACAGGGTTAAGTGGTTTGTCCAGGGTCAGCTAGTGTCTGAGATGAGAGTTGACCTCAGGAAGATGTCTTCCCGACCCAAGGACCAGCATTCTAACTGCCCTCTTTCTGATTTGTTAAGTTTCTATAATTGTGCCTGGCAACTTAAGTGACTTGAAAGTTGATAGATAACACCCTCAACAAAAAGAAGAGGGTTTTAAAAAGGCACGAGTTTTAAAAGGAAAAAATAATGAATTCTGTTTCAGGCTTTGGGGAGTTTCATATTATAGGATATCTTGTCAAGATGTCCAATAGGCACTTGATGATGAGTTGCATCATCAGGTGATTGACTGGGAGTGGTTTCAACTGAGTGATAAGTTCTAAAACCAAACAACATGAAGTTGAAAAGTTAGAGAGGAAGTGGAGACAATGTAACATAAGTACTTTTTCCAAGGAATTTATCTAAGAAAAGAAAAAGAGCTATAGTGTTGAAGTTCAAAAGGAAACCCCAAAAGGATGGGATGGCAGACTAGTATCACGGGGTGTCTCAAAAGTGTTTGCAGGCTTGAACCCATCTCCAAGTCAAGGGGCAAAATTTATTATCATTATAATGTAAACTGAAGTGGTCTAAGTTACAAAAGCATTTGGCAAAGAATCAAGAGTAAGAAAAACAAAGTTAGCAAGACCAGAGCCTCATGTTACATATTTGCTAATTTTATGGTTTACAGGTAGGTTTGAGGGGTAGTTTATACATTATTGTCTCAGGAACTTGGTTATCACTTACCAACAGATTGTCTGACAGTTAGCAATGTTTGTAGAACTATACTATAGTATTCCTAAACCCAGAAAACTTTAGAATCATTGACACTAACACTCCTAAGGCAGAGAACCTCAGGATTACTGCTGTATCTTTACTAAAACAAAGGGAAGCAATATATAACTATACTATTACATTCTTAAGGACAGGAGACTTTAAAATCATTGACAGACATATTGTTAGAACAATAGAATTCTAAGGTCAGAGGACCTCAGAATTACTGTTATATTTCCCCTAGAAGCTGCACTCCATGCACCCCATCAATAAGACAATAGTATGAGGGTATGATAGATTCTAATAAGGACTTTTTTAAGAAGGGCAGAGATTTGAACATGATTTTGGGCACTAAAAAGGAACCCACAGATAGAAAGAGACT
>JAJPUD010016491.1:0-32617 GCA_023553655.1 Myrmecobius fasciatus
TAAGGAAGGAAACTATATTTTACTAAAGGGTACCATAGACAATGAAGCGGTATCAATACTAAACATATATGCACCAAGTGGTATAGCATCCAAATTCCTAGAGAAGCTAACAGAGATGCAAGGAGCAATAGACAGTACAACTATACTAGTAGGGGATCTCAACCTTGCTCTCTCAGAATTAGATAAATCAAACCACAAAATAAACAAGAAAGAAGTTAGGGAGATAAAATGTTAGAAAAGTTAGGTATGACAGATCTCTGGAGGAAATTGAATGGTGATAGAAGGAAGTACACTTTGTTCTCAGGGGTTTATGGAACTTATACAACAATTGATCATGTGTTAGGGCATAAAAACCTCAAAATGAATGCAGAAAAGCAGAAATAGTAAATGTATCCTTTTCAGATCATGATGCAATAAAACTCACATGTAATATAAGGCCAGGAGGAAATAGACCACAAGTTAATTGGAAATTAAATAATCTAATCCTGAAGAATGAATGGGTGAAAGAGCAAATTATAGACACAATCAATAATTTCACCCAGGAGAATGACAATAATGAGACAACTTACCAAAATTTGTGGGATACGGCCAAAGCGGTTAAAAGGGGTAACTTTATATCTCTAGATGCTTATTTGCATAAAATAGAGAAAGACAAGATGAATGAATTAGGGTTACAATTAAAAAAAAACAAGAAAGAGCAAATTAAAAACCCTCAATTAAATACCAAATAGGAAATTCTGAAAATAAAAGGTGAGATTTATAAAATTGAAAATAAGAAAACTATTGAATTAATAAATAAAACTAAGAGTTTGTTTTTTGAAAAAGCCAACAAAATAGATAAGCCTTTAATTGATTTGATCAGAAAAAGGAAAGAGGAAAATCAAATTGTTAGTCTCAAAAATGATAAGGGAGAACTTTCCTCCAATGAAGAGGAAATTAGAGTAATCATTAGGAGTTTCTTTTCTCAACTTTATGCCAATAAATTTGATAATATAAATGAAATGGAGGAATATCTACAAAAATATAGATTGCCCAGGTTAAGAGAAGAGGAAATAAATTATTTAAATAGCCTCATTGTAGAAAAAGAAATAGAACAAGCTATTAGTCAACTCCCTAAGAAAAAATCTCCAGGTCCAGATGGTTTTACATGTGAATTCTACCAAACATTCAAAGAACAATTAGTTCCAATACTATACAAACTATTTGAAAAAATAGGGACAGAAGGTATACTACCAAATTCCTTCTAAGAGACGGATATGGTGCTGATAGCTAAACCAGGTAGGGTGAAAACAGAGAAAGAAAACTATAGACCCATTTCCCTAATGAATATTGATGCAAAAATTTTAAATAAGATTTTAGCAACAAGATTACAGAAAGTTATCTCCAGGATAATACATCTTGACCAAGTAGGATTTATACCAGGAATGCAGGGCTGGTTCTATATCAGGAAAATTATCAGCATAATCAATTATATCAATAACCAAACTAACAAAAAACATATGATTATCTCCATAGATGCAGAAAAAACATTTGAGAAAATCCAACACCCTTTCCTATTAAAAACACTAGAGATTATGGGAATAAATGGGCTTTTCCTTAAAATGATTAGTAGCATCTACTTAAAACCATCAGCAAGCATCATATATAATGGAGACAAACTAGAACCATTTCCAATAACATCAGGAGTGAAACAAGGCTGCCCACTGTCATCATTACTATTTAATATTATATTGTAAATGTTAGCTTTGGAAATAAGAGAAGAAAAATAGATAAAAGAATTAGAGTAGGTAATGAAGAAACCAAATTATCACTCTTTGCAGATGACATAATGGGATACTTAGAGAACCCTAGAGACTCAACTAAAAAACTACTAGAAAGAATTCACAACTTCAGTAAAGTTGCAGGATTTAAATCCACATAAATCATCAGCATTCTTATATATTACCAACAAAGTTCAGCAGCAAGAGATAGAAAAAGAAATTCCATTCAGAATAACACATGATAGCATAAAATATTTGGGAATCTATTTGCCAAGAGAATGTCAGAAACTATACAAACTAAACTACAAAACACTTTCCAAACAAATAAAATCAGACATAGTCAATTGGAAAAACATTAAGTGCTCATGGGTAGACCGAGCAAATATAATAAAAATGACAATACTACCCAAACTAATTTATTTATTTAGTGCCATACCAATCAAACTCCCAAGAAATTATTTTAGAGACCAAGAAAAAATAGTAGCAAAGTTCATTTGGAAGAACAAAAGGTGAAGAATTTCAAGGGGATTAATGAAAAAAAAAGACAGATAAAGGTGGCCTTGCTGTAACAGATCTAAAACTATATTATAAAGCAGCAGTCATCAAAACCATTTGGTACTGGCTGAAAAATAGAGCAGTCGATCAGTGGCATAGGATAGGATATCAGGACAAAATAGGTAATAATGTTAGCAATTTAGTGTTTGATAAACCCAAGGACCCCAGCTTTTGGGATAAGTACTCACTATTCGGCAAAAACTGCTGGGAAAATTGGAAACTGGTGTGGACGAAATTAAGGCTGGACCCACACCTAACACCGCACACCAAGATAAGATCTAAATGGGTTCAAGATCTAGATATAAAAAGTGTTTAAGTAAGCAAGTTAGAGGAACATCATATAGTTTACCTCTCAGACCTGTGGAGATGGAATAAATTTATGTCCAAAGAAGATCTGGAACTTCTAATTGAACACCAGATAGATAATTTTGATTATATTAATTTTAAAAATTTCTATATAAACAAAACTAATGCTGACAAGATTAGGAGGGAAGCATCAAATTGGGAAGTCATCTTTATATTTAAGGGTTCTGATAAAGGTCTCCTCTCTAAGATATATAGAGAATTGTCTCATATTTATAAGAATTCAAGCCATTCTCCAAATGATAAATGGTCAAAGGATACGAACAGACAATTTTCTGATGAGGAAATTAAAACTATTTATAATCATATGAAAAGGTGCTCCAAATAACTATTGATCAGACAAATGCAAATTAAGACAACTCTGAGGTACCACTATAAACCTGTCAGATTGGCTAAAATGACAGGAAAAGATAAAGATGAATGTTGGAGGGGATGTGGGAAGACTGGGACACTGATGCATTGTTGGTGGACCTGTGAACGGATCCAGCCATTCTGGAGAGCAATTTGGAGCTATGCTCAAAAAGTTATCAAACTGTGCATACCCTTTGACCCAGCAGTGTTTCTATTGGGCTTATAAACCAAAGAAATGATAAAAGAAGGAAAGGGCCCCACATGTGCAAGAATGTTTGTGGCAGCTCTTTTTGTAGTGGCTAGAAACTGGAAACTGAATAGATGTCCTTCAATTGGAGAATGGCTGAACAAATTATGGTATATGAATGTTATGGAATATTATTGCTCTGTAAGAAATAACCAGCAGGACAATTTCAGAGAGGCCTGGAGAGACTTGCATGAACTGATGCTGAGTGAAATGAGCAGAACCAGGAGATCATTATATACGGCAACAACAGTACTATATGAGGATCAGTTCTAATGGACATCACTCTCTTCAACAATGAAATGCTTCAAACTAGTTCCAATTGTTCGGTGAAGAGAGCCATATACACCCATAGAGAGGGATCTGAAATGTGGACCACAACATAACATTTTCATGTTCTCTATTGAGGTTTGCTTGCATTGTATTTGCTATATCAGATTATTCTTTCTTCTAGACATGATTTCTTCTGCACAATAATGATGCAATAACTATACATATATTTGATTTCTTAAGTATTCTTTCTAACATAATTATCATGTAGTGGATGTCCTGCCATCTAGGGGAGGGGTGGGGAGTAGGGGGGAAAAATTTGTAACAGAAAGCTTTGTAAGGGTTAATGTTTAGGAATTACCCATACATATGTTTTGCAAATAAAAAGTATTAATTTAAAAAAAAGAATCTCAAAAGAGAACTAGAAGAAGAATGGGGAAATAAATTGATATCAGGGCAAGAGAGATATCAAAAACTGGAAAACAGGACTGGTGAATTGGAAAAAGAAAACAATTTACTGAAAAACAAAATTGGTGAATTGGAAAAAATCACCAATTCACTGGAAAATAAACATGGTGAATTCGAAAAACACAACAATTCACTGAAAAATAAAATTGGCAAAATGGAAAAAGAATGCAATGAACCAAAAAATTCAATTGGCCAGTTACAAAAGGAACTAAAAAAGATAACTGAAGGAAATAATAATTTAAAAATAAAAATTGAACAAATAGAAGTAAATGATTCAACAAGACTTCAAGAATCAGTCAAAAAAAAAAATTAGAAGAAAATATGAAATATCTCCTGGGAAAAACAACTGACTTGGAAAACAGATCCAGGAGAGACGATCTAAGGATTATAGAACTCCCTGAAAGCCATGATGAAAAAAAGAACCTTGATGCTATCTTCCAGGAAATCATAAAAGAGAATTGCCCTGATGTTTTAGAATCAGAAGGCAACATTGGCATTGAATGAATTCACCGATCTCCACCTGAAAGAGACCCCAAAATTAAAACCCCAAAGAATATCGTGGCCAAATTTCAGGACTATTGCACCAAGGAAAGGATATTGCAAGCAGCTGGAAAGAAACAGTTCAAATACCGAGGAATTGTAATTAGAATTACACAAGATCTGTCAGCTTCCACATTAAAGGATCAAAGGGCCTGGAATCAGATATTCCAAAAGGCAAAAGAACTTGGATTACAGCCACGAATCCAGCTAGAATGAGCATCATTTTCCAGGGAAGAAGATGGTCATTCAATGATACAGGAGAATTTCACCTATTTCTAATGAAAAGACCAGATCTGAACAAAAAGTTGACCTCAAATATAGAACTCAAGAGATGCATAAAAAGGTAAAAAGGAAAGAACTCTTGAGAACTATATTTCTAATATAGGTATCCTTAAAGAATGGGTGTATAATCTGATTTTTCTTTGATAATAATGGAAATTAGAGATGGAAGGGATACCATACTGAAAAAGGGGGGGGGGTAGGAGGCAAAATAAAGTAAAAATAAAGGAGGTAAAATAAGGTAAAATCTCATAAAGAGACATAGAAAATCTAATATAATTGAGGGGAAAAGGGGAGGGCAATGAGTATTGTGTAAACCTTACTCTCATTAGATTGGACTCTAAGAGAGTGTATCAGACACATTTGGCTTCAAAGAAAGGCCTGACCCACCTTGTGGGAAGGTGGGAGGGAAAGGAGGAAAGGAAAGGGATAAACTAATAGAAGGATTAGGGGAAAGTATAAAGGGGAGGGAGGAATTCTAAAGGGGGGAGGACTGTTGGTGGGAGGTGGTCATCAAAAATAAAGTACTGGGGAGGGGGGAAGGGAGAGAGGGGAAAGGGAAGAGAAAATCATAACTCTGGGTTCATAAGATGGCAGGGAATACAGATATAGCTATTTTAACTGTGAATGTTAATGGGATGAACTCTCCCATAAAACGGAAGCCGGTAGCACACTGGATTAAAAACCAGAATCCTACAATATGTTGTTCACAAGAAACACATCTAAAACATAGAGATACATACAGAGTAAAGGTAAAGGGCTGGAGCAGAATCTTCTATGCTTGAGGTGAACAAAGAAAGGCAGGGGTAGCAATCCTTATCTCAGATCAAGTAAAAACAAAAATAGATCTAATTAAAAGAGATAAGGAAGGAAATTATATTTTACTAAAGGGTACCATAGACAATGAAGCAGTATCAATACTAAACATATATGCACCAAGTGGTATAGCATCCAAATCCCTAGAGGAGAAACTAACAGAGATGCAAGGAGAAATAGACAGTAATACTATACTAGTGGGGGATCTCAATCTTGCTCTCTCAGAATTAGATAAATCAAATCACAAAATAAATAAGAAAGAAGTTAGGGAGATAAACAAAAGGCTGGAAAAGTTAGGTATGATAGATCTCTGGAAGAAATTGAATGGTGATAGAAGGGAGTTTACTTTTTTCTCAGGGGTTCATGGAACTTATACAAAAATTGATCATATGTTAGGGCATAAAAACCTCAAAATCAAATGCAGAAAAGCAGAAATAGTAAATGCATCCTTCTCAGATCATGATGCAATAAAATTCACATGTAATATGAGGCCAAGAGAAAATAGACCACAAGTTAATTGGAAATTAAATAATCTAATCCTGAAGAATGAATGGGGGAATGAACAAATTATAGACACAATCGATAATTTCATCCAGGAGAATGACAATAATGAGACAACATACCAAAATTTGTGAAACATGGCTAAAGCGGTTATAAGGGGTAATTTTATATCTCTAGATGTTTACTTGCATAAAACAGAGAAAAAGAAGATCAATGAACAGTGCTTACAATTAAAAAAGCTAGAAAAAAATCAAATTAAAAACCCTCAATTAAATACCAAATTGGAAATTCTGAAAATTAAAGGGGAGATAAATAAAATTGAAAATAAGAAAACTATTGAATTAATAACTAAAACTAAGAGTTGGTTTTATGAAAAAACCAACAAAATAGATAAGCCTTTAGTTAATTTGATTAGAAAAAAGAAAGAGGAAAATCAAATTGTTAGTCACAAAAATGATAAGGGAGAACTTTCCTCCAATGAAGAGGAAATTAGAGTAATAATTAGGAGTTTCTTTGACCAACTTTATGCCAATAAATTTGATAATCTAAATGAAATGGAGGAATATCTACAAAAATATAGATTGGCTAGGTTAACAAAAGAGGAATTAAATTATTTAAATAGCCCCATTTTGGAAAAAGAAATAGAACAAGCCATTAATCAACTCGCTAAGAAAAAATCTCCAGGGCAGATGCATTTACATGTGAATTTTACCAAACATTCAAAGAACAGTTAATCCCAATACTACATAAACTATTTGAAAAAATAGGGAAAGAATGTGTACTACCAAATTCCTTCTATGACACAGATATGGTGCTGATAGCTAAACCAGGTAGGGAGAAAACTAAGAAAGAAAACTATAGACCCATTTCCCTTATTAATATTGATGCAAAAATTTTAAATAAGATTTTAGCAATGAGATTACAGAAAGTTATCCCCAGGATAATACAACATGACCAAGTAGGATTTATACCAGGAATGCAGGGCTGGTTCAATATTAGGAAAACTATTAGCATAATCAATTATATTAATAACCAAATTAACAAAAACAATATGATTATCTCAATAAATGCAGAAAAAGCATTTGATAAAATCCAACACCCATTCCTATTAAAACACTGGAAAGTATAGGAATAAATGGGCTTTTCCTTAAAATGATTAGTAGTATCTAATTAAAACCTTCAGCAAGCATCATATGTAATGGAGTCAAACTAGAACCATTCCCAATAAGATCAGGAGTGAAATAAGGCTGCTCACTGTCACCATTATTATTTAATATTTTATTAGAAATGTTAGCTTTGGCAGTAAGAGAAGAAAAAGAGGTTAAAGGAATTAGAGTAGGTAATGAGGAAACCAAATTATCACTCTTTGCAGATGACATGATGATATACTTAGAGAACCCTAAAAACTCAACTAAGAAACTACTAGAAACAATTCACAACTTTAGCAAAGTTGCAGGATACAAAATAAATCCACATAAATCAACAGCATTTTTATCTAATACCAATAAAGCTCAGCAGGAAGAGATTCAAAAAGAAATTCCATTCAAAATAACTGTTGATAGTATAAAATAGTTGGGAATTTATCTGCCAAGGGAAAGTCAGGAACTTTATGAACTAAAGTACAAAATACTTTCCACACAAATAAAATCAGATCTAATCTATTGGAAAATCTTAAAATGCTCATGGGTAGGCCGAGCGAATATAATAAAAATGACAATACTACCCAAACTAATTTACTTATTTAGTGCCAAGGCAATCAAACTCTGAAGAAATTATCTTAGAGATCTAGAAAAAATCGTAGCAAAATTCATTTGGAAGAACAAAAATTCAAGAGTTTCAAGAGAATTAATGAAAAAAAAGTCTGATGATGGTGGTCTTGCTCTACCAGATCTAAAACTATATTACAAAGCAGCGGTCATCAAAACCATTTGGTACTGGCTAAGAAATAGAGTAGTTGATCAGTGGAATAGGATAGAATCACAAGACAAACTAGGCAATAACTATAGCAATTTAGTCTTTGAGAAACCCAAAGACCCTAGCTTCTGGGATAAGTACTCACTATTTGACAAAAACTGTTGGGAAAATTGGAAACTAGTGTGGAAGAAATTAGGGCTTGACCCACATCTGACACCACATACCAAGATAAGATCTAAATGGGTTCATGATCTGGATATAAACAGTGATACTATAAGTAAATTATAGTAATGTAATATAGTTTACCTCTCAGACCTATGGAGATGGAATCAGTTTAGTTCCAAAGAAGAACTGGAACTCTTAATTGAAAACCAGATAGATAACTTTGACTATATTAAGTTAAAAAGTTTTTCTACAAACAAAACCAATGCAGCCAAGATTAGGAGGGAAGCAATAAATTGGGAAATCATCTTTACATTTAAGGGTTCCTATAAAGGTCTCATCTCTAAAATATGTAGAGAATTGTCTCATATTTATAAAAATTCAAGACATTCTCCAATTGATAAATGGTCAAAGGATATGAACAGACAATTTTCATAGGATGAAATTAAAACTGTTGTCATATGAAAAGGTGCTCCAAATCACTATTGATCAGAGAAATGCAAATCAAGACAACGCTGAAGTACAACTACACACCTGTCAGATTGGCTAAAATGACAGGAAAAGTTAATGATGAATGTTGGAGGGGATGTGGGACGGCTGGGACACTGATGCATTGTTGGTGGAGCTGTGAATGGATCCAGCCATTCTGGAGAGCACTTTAGAGCTATGTTCAAAAAGTTATCAAACTGTGTATACCCTTTGACCCAGTACCATTTCTATTGGGCTTATATCCCCAAAAAATCATAAAGTAAGGAAAGGGCCCCACATGTGCAAGAATGTTTGTGGCAGCCCTTTTTGTAGTGGCTAGAAACTGGAAACTGAATAGCTGCCCTCCAATTGGAGAATGGCTGAATAAATTATGGTATATGAATATTATGGAATATTATTGTTCTGTAAGAAATGACCAGCAAGATGATTTCAGAGAGGCCTGGAGAGACTTGCGTGAACTGATGCTGAGTGAAGTGATCACAACCAGGAGATCATTATACATGGCAACAACAAGACTATATGATGATCAATTCTGATGGACATGGCTCTCTTCAACAATGAAATGTTTCAAACCACTTCCAATTGTTCACTGAAGAAAGCCATATACACCCAGAGAGAGGGATGTGAAATGTGGACCACAATATAACATTATCATACTCTTGATTGATGTTTGCTTACATTGTGTTCCATTTATCTGATATGTCTTTCGTGTAGATACGATTTTTCTTGCACAACAATGATAAGTTTGGATATATATATACATATATTCGATTTGCCAAATATTTTAACATAATTAGCATGTAGTGGATATCCTGCCATCTAGGGGAGGGGTGGGGAGTTGGGAGGAAAATTTGTAATAGAAAGCTATGCAAGGGTTAATGTTGAAGAATTTCCCATACATATGTTTTGTAAATAAAATAAAATTAAAAAAAAATAAATACAAGTCACATAGAATAAGTGTTAAATGCTTTTTTGCTAACATTTTGCTAAAGACATCATTAAAGATAAGAGAGAGAAAAGATAAATCTCAAAACTCTCTCATCTCTTTTGGAAGGGACTTTCCAAGGTATTAAGTTCAATCTCTGATTTCCTTCAAGATTCTACTTAAATCCCATTATTTATAATAAGCCTTACCTTACTCTCATTTCCCAACCACAATTTCTATTGTCTTTTCTTTAAGATTATCCTCCACTTAATATCAAATAGGAGTGTATGTATGTATTCATCCAAATATGTGTATGTAGCTATTTGCAGGATATCTCTTCCATTAGCATATGAGCTCTTTAAGAAGAAGCACTGTTTTTACTTTTCTTTATATCCCCAGTATTTAGCACACTTCAGGGTAGATAAGTATTAAATACAAAATCAAAATTTAAAAAAATGACATTAGCTGACCGAATTATAGATAACTGAAATAAAGAGAAGGGGATTGATTTTCTCAAGACCATACAGATGATAACTGTGTTGAGATTCAAACACACATTCAATGTTCTTTTCATTACAATACAATATATAAGAAGGGCAAAGTCAGAGGTTGAGGAAAAAATCAAGTCACACTTTGTTCAACATGGTAAGTGTGTTTTTTGTGTCCATGTCAAAAAAAAAAGATGGTTAATAACACTTGGTCACCTGACCTGCAATGTTTTTAAAACTCAGATACAACATTAGGGATATAAAACATCTACACATCATTTATCTGTTTGTTGTTGTTGTTGTTGTTGTTTGTTTGTTTGTTTTCCTTGAGGCGATTGGGATTAAGTGATTTGCCCATGGTCACACAGAGCCAGGAAGTGTCAAATGAAATGAGACCAGATTTGAACTCAGGTCTTCCTGACTTCAGGCTTGTTGCTCTATCCACTACACTAACTAGCTGCCCCCACATCATAGATCTTAACTGGGCATTAGAGGTGATTGGTAAGTTGGAATCCCCCTTAAAATATCCTTGGGAACTATCTTGTTTTTCCTTAAACATAACGGGGATGGTATATTCAGTATATCATAAAGTAGTTCATTTTTGCACAGATCTAGCTCTCACAAGTTATTTTTATTGAGGTAATATGCTCCTTATAAATTCTACTCTGTGGTCTTCATTTATCCACTTAGGTCAAGAAGAATGGATTTAGTCCATTGTCTGTATGATAGCCCTTTAAATATTTGAAGACAGAGATAACATCCCTTCCTCTTCTCTTCTTCAAGCAAATTATCTCAATTTCTTAATTATTCCTCTTTTGTTTTTTTGGAGATAATTTTGAACAATAGAATTGTAAAGATTTAGAGCTTTAAGAGTCATTTTGACTTCAGTGATCCATGCAGATTTAAGAAGTCAATGTTTTCTCATTGGTTACAGATGAAAAAAGCTAAGACATGGAGGCAAAAAAGCAAGTCAAGCAAACATTTTGAAAGATTTGAGACAAAAACTCAAGTCTCATGAATTCCATTTTAACTGTTTATTTCTTTTTCCTACTATATAACTTTGCTTCTTCCTGTATGTTTGTCATCAAGTCCCTTATTCGGAAAGACCATTTGATGTTTATAGAATATTTTTTTTCTGTTTTTATCTCTCCTCTTCTGCTTACTCAAATGATTTTGAATGTGATTTCACAATTAGGAATATAAATCTCCACATATGTGTAACTTTTTGATAGTTTCTTCTTCTTCTCTTCCTCCTCCAACTTCTCTTCCTCTTTTTTCTTTCATACATGTTTCTTTTGAACATACTTTCTTTCCATTGCTTTATTATATTTAAGACACCTAGCCTACAAAATCTTTCATGATACATGTGAGACAATATCTTTTTATATTTCAAATTTGCTTTGCTTGTTTACCAAACTATGTTATTTATTTATATTAATATCTGACAATGTAAATATTTTCTCCAACTATCTTTCTAGTAATTTTCCAAATATTGTCACATATTCTAAGTTATTCTGCATTCCATCTGAATGTTTGCTATCAGAATCATCTTCATTCTTAGTAGTACGAGTAAGTGAATAGCCACAAAATATATATTAAAAACAAATAAAGTCCCCTTGCCCCAAAATATAACACTAATCACCCCTGACTAGTCATTGACAAAGGCTGAATATGTCAAATATTAATGATTACTTATGATAATATCATAAAGTTTGAAGCAACTTGTAGATCCCTTATTGCAAAACTTCATTTTATTGATAAAAAATGTAAACCAGAAGAGTTAGTTATGGCCCAGATTAGGGCCATAAGTCCTACTTAGGTCCAATGTTATCCAACTAATACGTCAAAGAGCTGAGATTCAAACACAGGTTCATTGACTTTCAGTCTAGAATGCTTTCTATTGAATCATACTAACTTTGAATTAAAACATCCTCTCTCCAGGAGTTCTCACTAACAACTAAATAAAATTTAATAATGACATTTGAAAAAACAAGTCTGTTGAATAAGTACATTTATTAAAAATTATTTAATCAAGATGGCTAATGACAATAAAATGCAATAAACTTTGTGATGGTCCCATTTTATGGAAGATTAGCAGTTATGTCAAAAATATGACAAAATTTATTAGGGTACCGGATTATTCATAGTTAAGGATGCCAAAATCAACAGAGAAACATCACAAAAGGAAATTTTTCCCTACTTGACCGTTTTTCCTAGGGTTCCTAGCTCATATATTAACTAGATAGGTGGCTGTGCTTAAGTCACTTATTGCTTTGGGATCTCAGCTTCCTCCTCTGCAAAATGAGCATATTAGATTAGATGAACCCCTGGCTCTATTCTAATAGAACTTGGTTTGGAGCCATTGAAACATCCAAATGGAATTTGCGTTATTTGTCTCATAGACTGTTGTGAATAAAGCATATCTAACATGTAAAACACTGTACAAAATTGAGTTTGTACAACAAAGGAGCAGTTGGCTAGCATATTCTGCTACTGGAGTCAAAAAGATCTGAATTCAAATCTGGCATCAGACACTTACTAATTGTTTGACCATGGGCAAATCATTTAATCCTGATTGATTCAGAAAAAGGGCAGATAGTGGAACAAACACTCAATAGGTAATCCAATATGGATTTGAATCCTATTTATGATTTTGTTTGGGTGAATTTAGTCAAGTGTTTCTTTTTGAGTCACAGTTTCTACATGTATAAAACAAGAGGATTTGATTCACTAATCTTATGCTATTCTGGCTCTGCCATTTACTACCTGTGTGACCATAAGCAAGTCACTTCAATTGTGGTTTATTCAATTTCAGTTCCATCAGTTTCTCCCCCCCCCCATTACATAAAAATGGAAAGTATTGGAGATGAACAGATACAGTCATGAGTCCTGCTGCTGCTCTTGTTTTGTTGTTGTTGCTTCTTCTGCTGTTACTGTTTTTATTGCTACTATTGTTGCAACACTTTTGTTGTCTTTGTCATTGTTGAAGAGGCAGACTGATACAACAAATAGGGAACTGGTTTCAAATTTGAGAAGACAAGTTCTAGTCCTGCCTTTAACATATATTGGTTGTGTGTACTTTTGGTCGCTATAGAAAATTTTTAATTCTAATTTTCAGAGAAGGTATCATCTAAAATTGATAGAGGGAGTTTCCTTACCTTGAGGTCCCTTATATTGTCGTTTCTTATTCCTGTAATTTTTAGGTTCAGTTTCTGAGTGATGTTGAGAAATATGTCTGGGTTCATTCCAGGCAAGAGGAAATGTTACAGAGACAGGCTTAACTAGGGAATTGGAGTGGGTGGAGATGTAGTAAATAAATGACACCCCTAAGCTTCCAGGAATGAAAACATGGGTGGATGGGGGAGAATTATTTGTGGGAGGAGTGGGAAGGAAAGTTTCACATTTGATATTTTCTTGTTCTTCTTGGCACTAGTTCTGGAGAAGCCGCTGGCCAAATGTCAGCACAGGATGCCTGTGGCACAGAGAGACCTGACCTCCCACCCCTTCCTGGCTCTGGTCTGGCTGATCTCTGGGCGGCTACCTGTGACCACCGTCTGGCAAGTCAAAGCAGATTGAGGCTGGCCCTCACATGTAACTATGTGTTTCTGGGTGCTGGCCAAGTAAGTGTTCTGAAGAAGGAGTGTGCAAAATGAGCTAGAATCCTGAGAGCAAAGACACAGAAATGGACAGAGAGTGAGTGTTATGGGTAGGAGAGGATGAATGAGAAGAGATAGGAATCTCAGCCAAAAGATGAATATTATCTATGTGAATAGAGAGGCAGAATGTTTTCAGCCCAGCCAAAAAGAGAAATTCTCTCTGTGAAGTGAGGGTTCTCAAAGGTTGCATTCAAAGATTGGGCTCTATGAAATAAAGGTAAAAAGGTTCTTAATTTGGAAGGGATCTGAGTCAGCAGCTCTAGTGTTTGCAGAGTTCCAAGTTTCTAAATTAAAAATCTCCTACTTAGGGAAAGGACTAGCCCTAAGAGGGGGAAAAAAGGATGCTTCAGAAGAGGGATCAAACCAAGTCTTCTAGGTGAATAGTTTTATTTATTTCTCCAATCTGTATGTGATTTTAAAAATGCACTTTATTAATCTACTTTATTTTATTACAGTCACTTAAAAAAAACATGCCTCAATCTTAAATCCTCTCTTGTAACACAGTAGGTCAGGAAAGTAAAACAGTGACCATTACTAACTTTGTGTTAAGTGTTATATTCCCATCATCTTGAATTTTCTGCAAGAGACACAAGGGATGTTTTATTATCTATTCTTCAGGTTCAGAATTGGACACGAAAAATCCTCAGAATACAGCTTCCATTTAAACTTCTTTTAATTTACATGATTAATCTATTGAATGCATGGTTCACCTAGTCTTATACCTATGTATCATGGTGTTCAACTTCTTAAACTGTCTTGTTACCTCATATAGACTCTTGCAACTGAATGTGGAGTCATGAAATTATGATTTATTATCATTAAATGTTTGATTTGTATACCTATTTTATATTCTTATATACTTGGGGTCATGTAAAAAAATTTCTCTGTGAAAAGAGGTAAAAAGTGGAAAAAACTTTAAGAAGCCCTGCCATAAGAAATAGAGTACCTGACTGAGAGTCAGGGAGACCTGAATTCAAATCTGCCTCCAACACTTATTAGATGTGTGACTCTGTCCAAGCCATTCAACCTCTCTCAGCCTCTTGTTCTTTATCTGTAAAATGAAGATAATAACAGCATCTACCTCAGAGATTTGTTGCTAGAGCCAACCAAGATAAAATAAATGGTATTCTTTGCAAACCGTGAAGCAACATATAAATGCAAGATATTATTGGTGCTACTTTACACTGCATTAGTATATAGGGGTATATGTTAATAGGACTTAGAGATATTAGGGATTATCTACTCCAATTCCCTGGTTTTACACATGAAGAAACTAAAATTAATGAACTTGCCCAAGACCACGCAGAGATAGGCAGAATTCAAACCCATGTTCTTTGACTTGAGTGGGAAGAATGCTGGATTTGAAGTCAAGGAAAGGACTTTATTACCTACTACCTTATAGATCTTAGGTAAAGTATTCTATGCAAATTTTCCTTTCCTTATGTTTAAAATCAGTGGTTCATTATGACTCCTATAATTCTTTCCAGCTTTGAATCTATTATCCTATCATTTTAAATAACATACTTTCTATCACTATATCAGTTCCCTTTTGGACAGCAATCAAGAGTTTGGAAAATGTTTGCTCCTTATAACCCAGTGGAAGAAGTGAACATCTCAAGTATTATTATCTGTCTTTGACAGGTGAGGACAAAATGAAGCTCACAGACCAGTGTCATACAACAACTAAGAAGAGTCAAAGTCAGAATCTGAACTGAAATTATCACCTGACTCTTTCAACTACATGATGTTGCTACAAGTACCCATTTCAAACTGTTTCACTAAGACTGTAGTAGCTTCAAATGGAAGATTTCCCATGTCTATCCTCACTTTCTTACATATATATAGGTCACCAGAGCTTTTTTTTTTTTGGCCAAAACCTGTCCTTGCTAGGGCAGCTCAATGTTAAGGTATGACAAATATCTAACTCATTAAATTACCAGAAGAGCATGTTATTTAAAATATAGCTATTACTGACATTGTGCCTATGAGCAGAGGAGATATGTTTGGGCTGTGTGTCCCTCTGTATACTTCCATTACTAAGGCCATTACTAGTTAGCTAAGCAAAGGTTAGGTTTCAAAGGTATATATCTTCTCCTAAGAGAGTTCTTAGTGCCTAAAATATCATAGATAATTAATAAATGTTTGTTGATGACTTACACAATCAGTTTAACTATTGGCTTCCTTCTTGTAGCACATTCCCCTCAGTCTATATGTTTCCTTTTAGTGACTTCTCTTCTTATTCAAGTTAATTTTTATTTTCACACCATCTTATTTATATACCCTGGCTGTGATTTCATCAATTTAGGGGACCTCCAGTGAGGAAACTCCCTCTACCAATTCAGAGCAGCACATACTTGGCACCTGATGGTTCTAATGAATTTTCCTAGATAGTAAGATGTTAAATGACTTACCTAGGATCAGTGAGTCAAGTAAGTATCAGTCAGAACATGGATCTTGAATGTTCCTGACTCTAAGATTGGCTCTCTATCCACTATACAATACTGCCATATATTGTAAACAGATTCTAAATATTCTAGTATTCTAGCATGTCATCCCTAACTATGGGCTCTTCATGGAAGCTTGCTTATCACTCCATGGCCATCACTTTTAGTTCCTATTCCAGCTTTTCCAGTCCAATCTCATTTTCTCAAGACCTTGAGGTCAAGGAGAATAACGACTACAAAATATGAGAGAAGTCACCACTGGTGGAAGAATAAAGAATCTATTACAAGCCAACTAGTGCAAGAAGCCAGAAAAGAGGAACCAGTGAAAGAAGCCTGGCAAGAAGCCAGTGAGATGTGCAAGAGGCAATCCCAAAGAGGAGAAACTGCAAGGAGTTCTGGACTAGGACACTGGAAAAAATGTTCACACTGATCTGGATAAAATGAAAATAGCTATTACTTCTAGGCAGGGAAAAGAGACAGTAGTGACAATTTACAGAGGTAAGTGAGATGTCTATGTTTTCTATTTCACCTTAAGATTTTGCTTTTGATCATTAAATGCAACTAGATGTTAGAGTAGATAGTGATAAGTCTGAAGAAAGGAAATGTAGTTCAAATATGGCTTCCAACATTTAGTAGCTGTATAACACTGAGCAAATCACAACCTCACTCAATATCCTCAAATGTAAAATTGGGTTAATAATAGTACCAACCTCACAGGATTTATGCTGAGGATTAATTAAAAGAATTTTTGTAAATTAGCATCATGGTGGGGGGTGGAGCCAAGATGGCGAACTGCAGACAGTGTCCTCTGTGAGCTCCTGAAACCTTCCCTCAGACCCAGACAAATTGAGCCTCCGAATTGGTTCAGGAATGAGGGCTCCACCAAACACTTGGGTTACAATGCACTTCTATCAAATGTCTACTTTGAAAGAACTTCTGAGGTCAGTTTTAGATGGGCAGGGGATCAAGCAGCTCCCACTGCTCAGATTCCAGTGCGCAGCTGGGGTGCAAGTCTGGGGATGGGAAGGACCAGAAGATTTTAGGCTGCCAGGAAGTCGCTGGGAGACACTTGGGCCACTTTGCTCTGCTTGCGGGCACGTGCTTTGGCAGGTCTACCTTTGATAAAGGGTGGATTGAGAGCAGCTGAAAGTGTGGTCCTAGTGCAGATCTAGCAAGATCAGCTCCAGACCAGAAGTCAACTCAGCAAATTGCCCCAGGGCAAATTGAAATCCCTGATGCTGCTGCTGCTGCTGCTGCAGAATTCCCCGCTGGTGACTGATACCTCTGCTGAAAATCATGAGCAAGAAGAAGAGAGCTCTCACCATAGACAGCTTTTACAGAGAGAAACTAGAGAAGTCCCCAGATCCTGAGATTCTGAGAACAATCCCAGATAAAACCACAAAGGTGGACGTAAGCTGGTCTCCCTTTCAGAAGGCTTCCCTGGAAGATTGCATAAAGAATCTCAAAAGAGAGCTACAAGAAGATTGGGGAAATAAATTGAGAGCAGTGCAAGAAGGAGATATCGCCCTGCAACAGAGATGTGAAAAACTGGAAAATAAATCTGGTGAATTGGAAAAAGACAACAATTCATTAAAAAACAAAATTGGTGAATTGGAACAAGACAACAATTCACTGAAAAACAACATTAGCTAATTGGAAAAAGTCACCAAATCACAAGAAAATAAAAATAGTGAATTGGAAAAGGATAACAATTCACTGAAAAACAAAATTAGTGAATTGGAAAAAGAATGCAATGAACTAAAAATTCAATTGGCCAGTTATAAAAGGAGCTAAGAAAGATAGCTGAAGGAAATAATACCTTAAAAATTAAAACTGAACAAATTCAAATGAATGACTCAATAAGACTTCAAGAATCAGTCACACAAAAACAAAAAAATGAAAAAATAGAAAATATGAAATATCTCCTAGGAAAAACAACTGACTTGGAAAACAGATCCAGGAGAGACAATCTAAGGATTATTAGACTCCTTGAAAGTCACTATGAAAATAAGAATCTTGATGCTATCTTCCAGGAAATCATGAAAGAGAATTGCCCTGATGTTTTACAATCAGAAGGCAAAGTTGGCATTGAAAGAATTCACCGATCACCTCCTGAAAGAGACCCCAAAATTAAAACCCCAAGGAATATCATGGCCAAATTTCAGGACTATTGCACCAAGGAAAAGATATTACAACCTGCTAGGAAAAAACAGTTCAAATACCGAGGAACTGTCATTAGAATTACACAGGATCTGTCAGCTTCCATATTGAAGGATCAAAGGGCCTAGAATCAGATATTCCGAAAGGCAAAAGAACTTGGATTACAGCCAAGGATAAGCTAACCAGCTAGAATAAGCATCATCTTCCAGGGAAGAAGATGGTCATTCAATGATACAAGAGAATTTCACCTATTTCTAATGAAAAGACCAGATCTGAACAAAAAATTTGACCTCCAAACACAGAACTCTAGAGAATCGTAAAAATGGTAAAAAGCAAGAACTCTCGAGAACTATATCTCTATTAGGGGTATCCTTAAGAATGGGGGTATAATTTGATTTTACTTTGATAATAATCGGAAAGAAATTAGAGGTGGAAGGTATATCATACTGTAAAAAAAGGGGGGGAGGGGAATGGAGTTAAAATAAAGTAAAAATTAAAAGGAGGTAAAATAAGGCAAAGTCTCATGAGGAGACATAGAAAATCTAATATAATTGAGGGAAAGAAGGGAGGGGTATGAGTATTCTTACTCTCATTAGATTGGGCTCTAAAAGAGTATATCAGACGATTTTGATTTCAGGGAAAAACTTGGCTCTCTATATAGGGAAGTAGGAGGGAAAGGAGGAAAAGAAAGCGATAAATTAATAGAGGGATTAGGGGAAAGGTGTGGAGAAGAGGGAGGGTTTTAAAGGGGGGAGGATTGTTGGAGGGAGGTGGTCATCAAGAACAAAATACTGGGGAGAGGGGAAGGGAGTAAGGTAAAGGGAAGAGAAAAATATAACTTTGGGTAAATAAGATGGCAGGAAATATAGATATAGTCATTTTCACTGTGAATGTGAATGGGATGAACTCTCCCATAAAACGAAAACGGATAGCGGATTGGATTAAAAGCCAGAATCCTACAATATGTTGTTTAAAAGAAACACATCTAAAAAATAGAGATACATACAGAGTGAAGGTAAAGGGCTGGAGCAGAATCTTTTATGCTTCAAGTGAACAAAAAAAAGCAGGGGTAGCAATCCTTATCTCAGATCAAGTAAAAGCAAAAATAAATCTAATTAAAAGAGATAAGGAAGGAAATTATATTTTACTAAAGGGTACCATAGACAATGAAGCGGTATCAACACTAAACATATATGCACCAAGTGGTATAGCATCCAAATTCCTAGAGAAGCTAACAGAGATGCAAGGAGCAATAGACAGTACAACTATACTAGTGGGGGATGTGAACCTTGCTCTCTCAGAATTAGATAAATCAAACCATAAAATAAATAAGAAAGAAGTTAGGGAGATAAACAAAATGTTAGAAAAGTTAGGTATGACAGATCTCTGGAGGAAATTGAATGGTGATAGAAGGAAGTACACTTTGTTCTCAGGGGTTCATGGAACTTATACAACAATTGATCATGTGTTAGGGCATAAAAACCTCAAAATCAAATGCAGAAAAGCAGAAATAGTACATGTATCCTTTTCAGATCATGATGCAATAAAACTCACATGTAATATAAGGCCAGGAGAAAATTGACCACAAGTTAATTGGAAATTAAATAATCTAATCCTGAAGAATGAATGGGTGAAAGAGCAAATTATAGACACGATCAATAATTTCATCCAGGAGAATGACAATAATGAGACAACATACCAAAATTTGTGGGATATGGCCAAAGTGGTTATAAGGGGTAACTTTATATCTCTAGATGCTTATTTGCATAAAATAGAGAAAGAGAAAATCAATGAATTAGGGTTGCAATTAAAAAAACTAAAAAAGAGCAAATTAAAAACCCTCAATTAAATACCAAATTGGAAATTCTGAAAATAAAAGGTGAGATTAATAAAATTGAAAATAAGAAAACTATTGAATTAATAAATAAAACTAAGAGGTGGTTTTATGAAAAGACCAAGAAAATAGATAAGCCTTTAATTAATTTGATCAGAAAAAGGAAAGAGGAAAATCAAATTATTAATCTCAAAAATGATGAGGGAGACCTTTCCTCCAAAGAAGAGAAAATTAGAGTAATCATTAGGAGTTTCTTTGCCCAACTTTATGCTAATAAATTTGATAATATAAATGAAATGGAGGAATATCTACAAAAATATAGATTGCTCAGGTTAACAGAAGAGGAAATAAACTATTTAAATAGCCCCATTTTAGAAAAAGAAATAGAACAAGCTATTAACCAACTCCCTAAGAAAAATCTCCAGGGTCAGATGGTTTTACATGTGAATTCTACCAAACATTCAAAGAACAATTAATTCCAATACTATACAAACTATTTGAAAAAATAGGGACAGAAGGTATACTACCAAATTCCTTCGGTGATACAGATATGGTGTTGATAGCTAAACCAGGTAGGGTGAAAACAGAGAAAGAAAACTATAGACCCATTTCCCTAATGAATATTGATGCAAAAATTTTAAATAAGATTTTAGCAACAAGATTACAGAAAGTTATCTCTAGGATAATACATCTTGAACAAGTAGGATTTATACCAGGAATGCAGGGCTGGTTCAATATCACGAAAATTATCAGCATAATCAAATATATTAATAACCAAACTAACAAAAACCATATGATTATATCAATAGATGCAGAAAAAGCATTTGATAAAATCCAACACCCTTTCCTATTAAAAACACTAGAGAGTATAGGAATAAATGGGCTTTTCCTTAAAATGATTAGTAGCATCTACTTAAAACCTTCAGCAAGCATCATATGTAATGGAGACAAACTAGAACCATTCCCAATAATATCAGGAGTGAAACAAGGCTGCCCACTGTCACCATTACTATTTAATATTGTATTAGAAATGTTAGCTTTGGCAATAAGAGAAGAAAAAGAGATAAAAGGAATTAGAGTAGGTAATGAAGAAACCAAATTATCACTCTTTGCAGATGACATGATGGGATACTTAGAGAACCCTAGAGACTCAACTAAAAAACTAGTAGAAACAATTAACAACTTTAGTAAAGTTGCAGGATTCAAAATAAATCCACATAAATCATCATCATTCTTATATATTACCAACAAAGTTCAGCAGCAAGAGATAGAAAAAGAAATTCCATTCAGAGTAACGGATGATAGCACAAAATATTTGGGAATCCATCTGCCAAGAAAATGTCAGAAACTATACGAACTAAACTACAAAACACTTTCGACACAAATAAAATCAGACCTAGTCAATTGGAAAAACATTAAGTGCTCATGGGTAGGCCGAGCAAATATAATAAAAATGACAATACTACCCAAACTAATTTACTTATTTAGCGCCATACCAATCAAACTCCCAAGAAATTATTTTACAGACCTAGAAAAAAATAGTAGCAAAGTTCATTTTGAAGAACAAAAGGTCAAGAATTTCAAGGGAATTAATGAAAAAAAAAAGACAGATAAAGGTGGCCTTGCTGTACCAGATCTAAAACTATATTATAAAGCAGTGGTCATCAAAACCATTTGGTACTGGCTGAGAAATAGAGCAGTCGATCAGTGGCATAGGATAGGATATCAGGACAAGCTAGGTAATAATGTTAGCAATTTAGTGTTTGATAAACCCAAAGACCCCAGCTTTTGGGATAAGTACTCACTATTCTGCAAAAACTGCTGGCAAAATTTGAAACTAGTGTGGAAGAAATTAAGGCTGGACCCACACCTAACACCGCACACCAAGATAAGAACTAAATGGTTTCATGACCTACATATAAAGAGTGATATTATAACCAAATTAGAGGAACATAGGATAGTTTACCTCTTAGACCTGTGGAGATGCAATAAATTTATGTCCAAAGAAGATCTGGAACTCTTAATTGAACACCAGATAGATAATTTTGATTATATTAAGTTAAAGTTTCTGTACAAACGGAACTAATGAAGACAAGATTAAGAGGGAAGCATCAAATTGGGAAATCATCTTTACATTTAAGGGTTCTGATAAAGGTCTCATCTCTAAGATATATAGAGAATTGTCTCATATTTATAAGAATTCAAGCCATTCTCCAATTGATAAATGGTCAAAGGATATGAACAGACAATTTTCCGATGAGGAAATTAAAACTATTTATAATCATATGAAAAGGTGCTCCAAATAACTATTGATCAGAGAAATGCAAATTAAGACAACTCTGAGGTATCACTACACACCTGTCAGATTGGCTAAAATGACAGGAAAAGATAAAGATGAATGTTGGAGGGGATGTGGGAAGACTGGGACACTGATGCATTGTTGGTGGACCTGTGAACGGATCCAGCCATTCTGGAGAGCAATTTGGAGCTATGCTCAAAAAGTTATCAAACTATGCATAGCCTTTGACCAGCAGTGTTTCTATTTGGCTTATAACCCAAAGAAATCATAAGGGAAGGAAAGGGCCCCACATGTGCAAGAATGTTTGTGGCAGCTCTTTTTGTAGTGGCTAGAAATTGGAAACTGAATGGATGCCCATCAATTGGAGAATGTCTGAATAAATTATGCTATATGAATGTTATGGAATATTATTTCTCGGTATGAAATGGCCAGCAGGACGATTTCAGAGAGGCCTGGAGAGACTTGCATGATCTAATGCTCAGTGAATTGAGCAGAACCAGGAGATCATTATTCATGGCAACAACAGTACTATATGAGGATCAGTTCTAATGGACATGACTCTCTTCAACCATGAAATGCTTCAAACCAGTTCCAATTGTTCAGTGAAGAGAGCCATATACACCCAGAGAGAGGGATATGAAATGTGGACCACAACATAACATTTTCATGTTCTCTATTGAGGTTTGCTTGCATTGTATTTCCTTTATTGGATTATTCTTTCTTGTAGATATGATTTCTCCTGCACAAAAAACGATGCAATAACTATACATATATTCAATTTCTTAAGTGTTCTAACATAATTATCATGTAGTGGATATCCTGCCATCTAGGGGAGGGGTGGGGAGTAGGGGGGAAATATTTGCAACAGAAAGCTTTGTAAGCGTTAATGTTTAGGAATTACCCATACATATGTTTTGCAAATAAAAAGTATTAATAAAAATTAAAAAAATTAAAAATAAATAAATAAATGAAACTTTTTTCTCTCCCCCCTCTCAAAAAAAAGCAAATTAGCATTATATCTGGATAGTGGTTATGTAATAAAATTTTTTCCTACCCTTATCCCATCTCCAACTCTTTAAAAAGGGGGGTTAGAAGGTACTGTTAATGTTCACTTTTTGAAAAATGTACTTTTCTTTCTTTAAATATTTCCCAATTATAGGTAAAAACATTTTTTGAAGATTTTAGTTCTAATTTTTTCCCTCCCTCCTGCTCATCCCTCCGCCTTGAGAAGGTATGCAATTTGTTAACAATTGAACATTTTACTTTCATTTCTAAGCTTTTGATATATGATTTTACAATAATGTTGGCAAATGTGAACAGTTTGTTGTATTTTAATTATTCCAGATCTAGAGATAAAAAAAGAGGGAATGAATGCTCTGTTCAGAGAAAGCTATTTGTTCAACTGGAACTGAGTTGGAGTCTGAATCATTAGGACAAAATGGAGAAGGTAGTACTAAGAGTTGCCTTTTATATTATTATGAAAGTTTTGCAGAGTATACAATATGTGTTATCTCATTTGATATTGTTAGGTATTATTATGATAATTGTAGTTGATGATTGATAATGCTGATGATGCCCATTATATTATTGGGGAACAGAAGCTGGGAGAGGGTAGATGACTTGTGTAAGATCACACAGTTGGCAAATTTATGACACAGAAATTCAAACCAGGTTTTCCTGTCTAGACTTGGAATATCTGGCAAAGATCCCAGGACCAAGATATTCTTAGTAAAATATAAAAAACAAAAACAAAAATAGATGTAAACCATTGTAGTCCCAGAAATGAGCCTGCAAGGCAGGCAACCAATTTCTATTTCCTCTAGAGGTAACACCCACAGAGTTTGAAAGAAAAGCCATACAATAGAAGGGAAGTAAGTGGCTTCAGAATTTCATCAAACATAAAAGAAGGGGAGAGTGAATTTCTAAGGTGAACACAATCAGGCTCTTTCTCTCAAGTTCAGAAGTGATTGAGAATCTAGTTGGCCTTCCCTGATTTTTCAATACTTGGGCAGTTAGGTAGTACAGTAGATAGCATACCAGGTTTAATTCAGGAAGACTTATGATGCTGAATTAAAATCTGAGCCAGATATATACTTGTATGCTCATGGGCAAGTCTTTGGTTCTTTCATCTGTAAAATGAGCTGGAGAAGGAAATGGCAAGATCTTTACTAAAACCCTAGATCGGTTCATAAAAAGTCAGATATGACCGAATAACAACCACAATGATTTTAATACCTTTAAGATCAGAACTACAGAATGAAAGACAATTCAGGGGAACAACTTCACAAACAGCCAAAATTTGTTAATGTATACATAGAAGATACCAATACAATGTAGAAGATAGAGCTTTGTGACTATTATTATTTTTGTCTTTCAAATAAAAAAAACTTTTTTTGATATTAAATATTGGATAGAATAGTATAGTGAAAAGACTAGTAAACTTCTATTGACCTTGGAGGCAAGAAGTTGCAGGCCATGAGGAGCTCTGAGCTTGGAACTTGAAGGAACTCTGATATAGGAACTCTATCCAGCTGTGAACCTAATCCCCTTCCCCTCTTCAGAAATGGAAGGAAATATATTTTATATTGATTTTGTTATACTTTTGAAGTAAAAATTGAAGTTAATCTAACTACTGTTAGGTGGTTTAGTGCTACTGGGATTTGAAAATCCCCTAAATTGAGGGAACATAATCAGTGAGGACTGGAGTCATGGGCAGAGAGATTGTAAACCCTGCTCCTCTAACTCCTTAAAGGTAATATTAGCCTTTGGGGGATGGATCAAATGTAACAGAACTCTCCTTCAAGCAAAGGGAGCCAAGGAGATTATCCTTTTTCTCCCTTCCTTCCTTCCTTCCTTCCTTCCTTCCTTCCTTCCTTCCTTCTTTCCTTCTCCATCCCAATTTCCTTCTTTCTCACCTCTGTCTTTCCTTCCTTCATTATATTTATAATCAACTTCTAAATTTTGGGTTTGTTCTCTTGAAGGGGATAGAAGTATATTAATGCTCATGTGTGCATGTGTGTGTGTGTGTTTGTGTGTGTGTGTGTGTGTGTGTATCAGGACCACAAGGAGTAGGGACATTTGTGCCTCTTTGGAGGATCTTATCTCTCTAGCATTTTAACTGCTCCAGTCTTCATGGCTGGATGGGAGTATTCAGAGGGACGAAAAGTTGCCATAAAAATAGAAGGCACATTCTTGAGCCTTCCATATTACCTGGGTTTCTTTTTTATGAGTACAGTTTTCACTGACTTCAAAAGAAGCTTCACCTTCAGGGCAAAATATTTGTACATTCCAGTAAAGTCGATTTTGAATGAGTTCCTGGAATTTCATTCAATGACTATCAAACAATCTCAGCACTGCCTCCTTCTTTCTTCTTCCTCCCTTCCACCCCTTTCTCATTGCTGGCTTTAGAAATATTTTATAACATCAATGGAGACAAGGTAACTCTTTGTAAAATGTGAAGGAATAATCAGACCTAAGTAATTCAATGATAAAGAATACTTTTTATTTCATGTATTCTCTCTTTTCTGTGTATTCTCTCTATAGCCTCTTCTATTCCATTTTATCCTAAACACTACTCCCTAAAACCCTGTTTTACTTAGATCAACCCCTCAAGAAATATTTGAAAGAATGGATAAATAGATGAATGAATAAATGAATGAATGAATGATCTATTAAGTACTTCCAATGTAGCAAACACTGTGCTAAACACTTGTGATACAAAGCATGAAGTATGACAAATCTTACTCTCAGGAAAATTTCAACTGAAAGTTAAATAGAAAGGTTCCATGATCTTCAGGGTTCATTGTCATACACATGGTCATGCTTCTTCTTAAGGTCACACTGATAAATTCATATCATTTTTCTGATGTTGAATGAAGTGCCCATGCTAAGAACTTGGTGGCAAGAACTCTCTTTTCTGGGTCTTTAGTAATTTTGCTTGTAGTATCTGCCAGGTTGTGTCTGAACAGGAGTTGCTCTCAGAATGATGGCTAAAGGCACTGGCCTAGGACCATTGTTATTCAAAAGGATTTTGAGTTCAGAGACATAAACTGTTCCCATCATAGTCTGAAAGGACATGGTTCTCAAGGTGAATTTGCCTAGTTCATGCAAATGTGTCTTTCTCTCCCTCAAGGCTCCAACTTCAGCTAGCCTAGTTTGTTTGAGTGACATTTGGTTAGCAGTTAGTGTGTACAGCTGGTCTTGTCTCTACAGGAGGTAGGCTTCCTTAGATTGATAGCTGTGGAAGCAGAACCAATTGTCAATTGGAAATCGGTACTGTTAAGGTGAAGAAAGAAACAGCAGCTTTAATTTTAAAAACAAGGTATAAAGAGTCAGGAGGATTTGAGTTCAAATTCCACCTAAGAGACATTTATTAGATGTGCGACCTCCCCTGCAAATTCTAGACAAGTCATTTAAATTCTCCCACTCTCACCTCCCTCATTTGTAGAATGGGGATAATGAATAATATTTAACAAAATGATGATAAACATTAATTTAATTAATGAATTAAAACATTTTGTAGGGGCAGCTAGGTGGCCCAGTGGATAGAGCACCAGCCCTGAAGTCAGGAGGACCTGAGTTCAAATCTGAACTCAGACACTTAATACTTTCTAGCTGTGTGACCCTGGGCAAGTCACTGAACTCCACTGCCTCAGGGGGAAAAACATTTTGTAAACCTTAAATTGCTACATAAAAAAGAGTAATTCTTTTAGTTAATCAAATTATCAACATAATAAATGTATCTAAATTACTTTTTAAATGTTAAAGTGCTATAGGGGAGGGATATAATTATAATTATCTAATGAAAAGTTTGACACTGCAAAATATTTCACTCTTACAAACAACATGCAACAGTAGAGACCCAAGATGGACGAATGTAAGCTGCAATTCAACTGAATTCACCCAACAACTTTTCCCAAACAATTTTAAAAGAAGGCTTCAAATCCAATTTTGGAGTGGCAGAGCCAACAAAAAGCCTACGTAAGACATTTTTTTCCTGCCTATCATAATTTACTTAGGAGGTTGGCAGGAGAAATCATTGACAGTGGGAAGGAGACCTATTCAGAGAGAAGGTCTGTCCAGAACACATAGACATGACAGCCACACCAGTGCTGGGCCTTGGAGGAGGCAGGAGCAGTAGCAGCAGTAGCAGCTTTGGGAACTCTCAAATTAGATATTCTGGGTTGCAGTTCCAGGATGGAGAGGAGGTTATATGGTGGGCAACAGGGGGTGAGTGTTGTGGGGCTGATTTCATTTCTGAGGTCAGGAAGAATGCTAGCCCTTGTGGCTGTAGGACACAAGGGAACCTCATTATAGTTCTCTTCATATTTGTGGATGCAGGAGAGGAAAGGTTCTTCTTGGGTAAAGACCAGAGTACATACCAGGGTAGCAATGACCACATTCCCCCACACATCACACTATTTTGAAAGCAACAAAAACTCATAGTCTCCCAGAAATACTTCTGAAAACAGCAGCATAGGAAAACATAAAGTTTGGGACAGTGTTTCCCTAATCTCAGGTCAAAGTCAAGAAATGGTTGGAAAAATCAGCAAACGAAATTAAAAAAAGAAGTTGACCATAAAAAGTTATTGCTGGCAAGAAAGACCAAGACTCAAACTCAAAAGACAAAAACACCCTAAAAACAGATTGCAACCAAAGCCTCAAAGAAAGATGCTAAACCTAAGCCAAACAAAAATTCCTGGGACAGTTAAAGAAAGAGATGAGAATTGAAGAGAAACATTCAGAAAAGAATGATGAAACAAAATAATACAAAAGGAGAATTAACAGCTTAATAATAAAAAAGGTACAAAAAATCCTGAAGAAAATAATACTTTAAAAATAGAATTGACCTAAAAGTAGAAGCACAAAAAGTCAATGAAGGAAAGAACTTTTTCAAAAGTAGAATTGACTAAATATGAAACAAAAGAGATACAAAAGCATACCAAAGAAAATAATTTCAAAAAAGTAGAATTTAGTAATTGGAAGCTACTGATAGCATGAGACTTCAAGAAACAGTAAAATAAACAAACAAAAAGAAAACGTGAACAGGCAAAAAATCTGACCTGGAAAATAGAGTGAGATAAGATAATTTTAGAATTATTGGACTACTTGCAAACCATGTGACAGGAGAGAGAGAAAGAGAGAGAGAGACAGAGACAGAGACAGAGAGAGAGAGATTAGATATATTTCAAGAAATTACAAAAGAAATCTTAGATCCAGAAGGTAAAATAGGAAATCAGAAAACTCCTAGCAACATTATAATCAAATTCCAGAGCTCTAAGGTCAAAGAGAAAATATTGCAAACAGCCAAAAAGAAAAAAAAATCAAATATCATGGAGTCACAGTCAGGGTTATACAGGATTTAGCAGTTCCTACATTAAAGGATCAGAGAGTCTAGAATATGATATCCCAGAAAGCAAAGCAGTTGAGATTATAATAAGGAAAAGAAAACATTGACCAACATTAAAAAACAAACAAGTGTGAAATAAAATTATGCTTTAATCTGCAATCAGACTCCATCATCTCTTTCATTTTTTCATCATAAGCCCTTCAGAGTTGTCTTGGATCATTCTATTGCTGAGAATAGCTAAGTCATACTATAATAGTATAATGTTGCAGTTATTACATACAGTTTTCTCCTGATTGTACTCATTTATTTCACTCTCTACATCAATTCATGTGACTCTTTCCAGATTATTTTGAGAGCATCTAGTTCATTTGTTATAGCCAACAATATTTCACAAGAATGATACACCACAACTTGTTCAGCCACCAGAAAAGAGCTGCTATAAATATTTTTGTACATGTAAGTATTTTTCCTTTTTTAAAAAAAATTGTCATGTTGTACCTAGTACAACCTAGTAGTGCTCTTGTTAGATCAAAGAGTATGCATGGTTTTGTAGGCCTTGGGGCTTAGTTCCCAATCGTTTTATGTAATGATTGAATTAGTTCCCAACTCTACCACCAGTGCATTAACCTCTCGATTTTCCTTCATCCCCTCTAACATGTATTATTTTCCTATTTCCATCCTATTAGCCAATATAATATTCTTCTTTTGAGTCTTGTATTCAAAAATCAATTATTTTGATTCAATGCTAGTCTTTTCATCAGGAATGCTTGAAAGTCCTCAATTTTATTGAATATCCATTTCTCGCCCCCCCCCCCCTTGCCCTTTATGGTCTGAGAACTCCAGAAGCTGCCACTGCTGCTAATTTATTTGTTCCAGTGCCTATACCTGGTTTGCTGAAGCGTGATCTGTGTTAGTGAAGCCTACAATGGACTCCATTCTATTTTCACCATTGTTCAACAGACCTTCCCTGGTGAACTTCTCTTAGGTTGGCAGATAGTTTGACTGAAATCTGATTTGAGTACTTTAATTCCAAAATTTGTTTTAGGACATTGTTTAAATGTCTTTGGAGAGGTTTGGAGAAAAGCTCAGACAAATATTTGCTTTTTCTTTGCCATCTTGGTTCTATCCCATTGCCATAATCATGACTGAATATGAATGGCATGACCTCACCACAAAGTGGAGGCAGATAGCAGAAGGAATTAGGATCCAGAATTTGACATATTATTTACAAGAAACATATTTGAAGCAGAAAGTCAAACAGAGATAAAATTAAGGGCTGGAGTAGAATGTATTATGCTTCAGCTGAGGTAAAAAAGGCATGATCTCTGACAAAGCAAAAATAGACCTAAATAAAAGAGATAATTAAGAAAACTATGTTTTGCCAAAAGGTACCATGGAAAATAAAGTAGTATTTAAAATTTAACAGCAACTTTTCTCTTACAAAAGTCTCATTTCTCAAATATATAGCAAACTGAATCAAATTTATAAAAATAAGACCGTTTTCCAATTGATAAATGGTCATAGGGTATGTATGCACAGATAAGTTTCAGAAGAAATTAGAGTTATCTATAATGATATGAAAAATACTTTAAATAATGATCTCTTAGAGAAATACAAATTACCATAACTCTGAGCTACCACCTCACCTTATCAGAAATGGCAAATGCTGAAGTGATTGTGGGAAAATACAAACACTAATAAACACTGGGTGGAGTTATGAATTACTCCACTGAATTCTACCCAAAGATATCAAAGAAAATGGAAAAATTACCTATATGTGCACATTTATAGTAGCTTTTTTGTGATGGTAAAGAATTGGAAATTGAATGTATGCTCATCAATTAGGGAATAGTTAAAGAAGTTATAATATATAATTGTTATAGAATACTATCATTATATAAGAAATAATGAGGGACTATGGTTTCTGGGAAGAGAGGGCAAGACCTATACAAATTGATGCAAAGTGAAGAGAGTACTGAGAGATCACTGTGCACAGTAGCATCAATTTCAATGATGATCAACTGAAAGACTTGGCTACTTTGATTATAATGGTTCAAAACAATTCCAAAAACTCATGATGGAAAAATGCATTTTTTCTTCAGAGAGGGAATTGATGAACTCTTATTGCAAATTTAAGCATAACTTTTTTTCCTTCCCTAATTTTTGTGATATGACTAATATAAAAACATGTTTTGCATGATTTCACAAATATAATTGATATCATTTTGCTTGCCTTCTAAGTGGGTAGTAGAAGTGTGGGAGAAGATTTGGAACTCAAAATTTAACAAGAAGAAAAATGCTTTAAAAATAAATAATTAATACATTTTTGAAATTTGACAAACAACATATAGAATTTTATTCCATTGGCTGTGGGGTAACTGTACTCAAATCCTGACCCTTCTATATATAGAATATCTTAACCGCCATAGTGTAGTTTTAAGTTATCAAAATTTAAAACTACATTAAGTGTTTTTGTATACCCTGCATGATTTTGAGGCAACACCCTCTTAATCTCTAGGTCCCATCTGTAAAATTATAGGAATTGAATTAGACCTTATCTTCCTACCCATCCCTGGTTACTATAATCTGGGTTTTGTTTTCCTAGCTTCTCTTTAAACATCTAGGAATCCAATGAAGCAAGCTTCCCCCCCCCCCACCCTCCATGCCTGTGTGGTTTAAAAATAAATAAATCTGCTAAACAAGTATTTCTTGGGATCCCCAAGATCAGCTTAGCTCAGTACAAGGCATGGTGCAAAGCATAAAGTCCCTGACCTCACTTATCTCTAAGGGAATTTTGATCCTGGTGGAGGGAGGAGAACTTCCCTTAACCATCCAACAAAGAAGGTATAAAGTCTACATAAAATGGTGAGCCCTTTGACAGAGTCAAATAAAAAGTGCTAATTTTCATACTGCCCATATAGGGCATTATAGATAAGTATAATAGGGATTCAGAAAAGGGTTGAGGCTTCTTGTGCTTCAGAAAGGCATTAAGCCTAGGAAAAACAACTGACCTGGAAAATAGATCTAGGAGAGACAATCTAAGGATTATAGGGCTTCCTGAAAGCCATGATGAAAAAAAGAACCTGGACACTATATTCCAGGAAATCATAAAAGAAAACTGCCCTGATATTTTACACCCAGAAGGCAAAATACTCCTTGAAACAATCCACCGATCACCTCCTGAAAGAAACCCAAAAATTAAGTCCCCCAGAAATATCGTGGCTAAATTCCAGAACTATCATACCAAGGAAAAGATATTACAAGAAGCCAGAAAGAAACAATTTAAATATCGGGGAACTACAATTAGGATCACACAGGACCTAGCAGCTTCTACTTTGAAGGATCGAAGGGCCTGGAATCAGATATTCCGAAGGGCAAAGGAACTTGGATTACAGCCAAGAATAAGTTACCCTGCTAGATTGAGCCTTATCTTCCAGGGAAGAAGATGGTCTTTCAATGATATAGGAGAATTTCACCTATTTCTACTGAAAAGACCAGAACTGAACAAAAAATTTGATCTACAAACACAGAACACAAGAGAAACATAAAAAGGTAACAAGAAAAAATAACTCTTGAGATCTATATTTATGTTATAGATACTTATAGAATGAGGGTTGATTTTATGAATCGATTATTACATTATGATTATGATATGATTACTGTGATTTTATGATTATTACCATATGATTACTGTGATTTTATGATTATTATTATATGTTTATTGTGATTTTATGAATCTTATGATATGAT